>JAECUM010013840.1:0-85408 GCA_016617855.1 Megalonaias nervosa
TGCGTGTCATTCCTTTCAAAGTGGATTCTGCCACGAGGGCTGACGAGGAAGGTGGAAACACCTATCACGTTCACCGTGAATTTGTAAATCCTCACTATTTGTCCGTCAGTAAGCCGTATTTCGACACTGTCAACATTACTATAAAAGGAGATCTGGGGCAAAATATTCCATTCACCAAAGGGGAAGTCACAGTGAAACTCCATTTTCGAAAACGATTACTCTAACTTTTTGTCAGTCATGTATCCTGTGTACCAAGGAGTTGCTCGACAGCGAGGACATGGTTTAGGTGATATGCTCAAATCGGCCTTTCATACAGTGGTTCCCATTTTGAAACCGATGGTGACACGAGGATTGCACGCCTTAAAAGATGCCGCGTTGACGCAAGGTAAAGAATTTCTCCAAAATGTCATCATTGACAAACAAAGCCCCAAAGAAGCTTTCTTGAGAGCAGGCAAAAATGTTTTGCTTCAAACGAGCAAAGACCTTTTGGGTCGGCGAGAAACTCCTATAAATGCCCTGGGCAATGCTGAGTTAGGCATTCCTGCTTCCCTGAGGCCACAGCAAGGACAAGGCAGAAAAAGACGACGAAAACACCCTTTCAGAGGACTTCACGCCCCTAGAGCTAGAAAGACAAAGAAAAGAAAAACCGTCCGAGAGTTAGACGTTTTTGATTATTAAAAAAAGGAAAATGATGCACCGAGAGTCTTGTGCTTGTTCCAAGTCGGAACTGGATCTGTTTGCCATACCACCCACCATGATGACGATGCAAGAATCCCAATGGGTGGAATTTCATCCCGTCTCCTCTTTGGTGGATTCCGCTCCCATCGAGTTTGAAATCAAAGGACAGCCCGAAGATTACATCGATCTGAATAATAGTTACTTGTATCTAAAGCTGAAAGTGATCAAAACCGACAACACCAATCCGGGAGCCGATGCCGCAGTAGCTCCCGTCAACAATTTCATGCATTCCTTGTTCAGCGAAGTGGATTTGTACTTGAATAACAAACTGATCAGCAGTAGCACGGATACTTACCCTTACCGAGCGTACCTAGAAAATCTCTTGACGTACGGAAAAGAGGTCAAGAACACTCATCTGGATGCTTGCGTGGTATGGAAACCTGACACTGCAGGTGAGAACACGTTTAACGACAGAGCCCTGACAGCCGATGACGATCCTCACAATGTGGGTTTTAACGATCGTCGAAGGAAAATCCTGCAAGGTCGTAGTTTAGAACTGATGGATCGTTTGCATTTGGACATGTGGTTGCAAGAGAAGTATTTGCTGAACGGAGTGGATATTCGCCTGAGACTCAATCGCAGTAGTGTCGCTTTCCATTTGATGGCTCAAGCCAACGAGTACAAAACCATCATCCAAGAAGCCAGACTTTACGTGCGACGTGTAGAAGTGTTACCTAAAGCGGGAAGCGACATCAGTCAAACATTGAGCAGATCGACCGCCAAATATCCGATACGACGTGTCGAAGTGAAAACATTCACCATTGCTACTGGACTCCGATCCAAGATCGAAGATCATCTGTTCCAAGGACAGTTACCCAAACGTTTAATCGTTGGTATCGTCAGTAATGCAGCCTTCAACGGAGCCCACGATCAAAATCCTTTCCAGTTTAAGCACTACAGAGTGTCCAAAATTGAAGTCAGTCGCGATGGCAAGACTTTGTGTACCAGACCCTTCGAACCTAACTTTGCCCAGAAGAATTACTTGAGATCGTACTTGTCCCTGTACGAAGCTACAGGGCAACTAGGAACCAACGCCAGTCACGGTATTTCGTTCGAAGATTATGTCGGAGGTTACACTTTGTGGGCCTTTGATTTCACTCCAGACCAAGGCAGCGACGAGGGACATTTCCACCCTATAAAATCCGGTCAACTGCGTGTGGAACTTCAGTTTGCAGAAGCTCTCACTGAGACGGTCAACGTCATCCTGTATGCTGAATTCGATAATACCATAGAAATCAACAGTTTGAGAGAAGTCATTCTAGACTATTAGACACAATGGAAGACTCCTATCCCTCTTTAAACAATGGAGAATCTTCGGACATGGAATGGGAGGATAGTGTGAAAACAGAACCCCAAGACGAAGTCAAAGAGGACGAGGTAGTCGTCAAGTCCAGATGGCCAGAACAAGAACAACATTTAGTGTCCTGTTTTGCTAAACACCTGGCGGATAAAAGTACGGAACTGAGTAAGAAAGATTGCTATGGATGTCAAAACGATCATCCCAGTCAAATTCAACACGATAAATGTATGATGATGAGTCAAGAAGAAAAATTGGACGAGTATCTGGACGACGCTTGGAGTCTCATCTCAGAAGCAACCGTGTTGCATGAGTGGTATAAAGGCTTGCGTGATCATTCCTGTCCTCCACTGACTACTCTAGAGATCTATCGCATCGAAGCTCTCTTAGCCCAGAGTGCGGAGACAAGGCAAAGAAACGGATACTTGACAGATCGTTTCAAACAAAAAGTCAGAATTGAATTGATGACTTATCATTACCTGTGAAAAAACAAAAACAACACAACAGAACATGGATACCTGGGAACTTTATTACCTTTTGAACAATAGTTCGTATACTGCTTCTTGGAATCCTGTCGTGTGCGCTAAAGATGAACTACCTCATCGCAAACCTCAAGACCATCAAGCTTATGTCATCAACACGGACGAGAGTCATCTTCCAGGCACTCACTGGGTTGCCGTCTACTTCCCTCAAGAGAATTGTGTGGAATATTTTGATTCGTATGGATTACCCCCTTTGGAAGACGATATCATTGACTTTATGAGAAGAAATGCCCAGACGACACGATACAATAATGTGAAATTACAAGGCACAGATTCCATGGTGTGTGGACAATATTGTGTATATTTTCTTCATCAACGCAGTCTTGGATATCCTTTAGAACATTTAGTGACTTATTTTGATCGTCACTCTTCTAGAAACGATGAGAAAATAGATCGATGGTTTTGTGACCATTATAGTTATCTTTTGTCTTTAGCTAGGAAACGTAGTGTACATCAATGGCCTCATGACTTCCATCAATGGAAATCTCACATGATTTCACAACGTTGTCAACCTTGTCAAAAATAATTTGTTTGATGTTACTTGTTACTTGTGACTTATGACTTGTTACTTGTTACTTGAATAAAAAATGTTGTGTTTTGAAAAAAATGTGTCTGTCGTTTGTTTTAAAAAAACACTGTGAATATATGCTCTTTGACTTCTTTCTATCCCTCATCATGACATTCGCTATCATAGCATTCCGACACTAAAACCAAGTAGGGATGTTTTCTATCGCGTCCGCGTTTGAACCATATAAAGCGGGTGGGTCTCCAGTCTGACCATTCACTGTTGACTCGTCAACCTATGAAGATGCCTTCCAGACTAGCCCAGCTGAACGAAGCTCACGTCAATTTACATCGTGTCAGGCTAAACCTGATACCGAAGCCTGAAGAAATAGAGAATGTTAGGATGCTCTCCACAGTCCAAGGTCTGATAGAAGAGATGTTTAGAGAGGAAATTAAAAAAGAACAAGAAGAATGGACTGAGAAATACAGACTTCAGAAGAAGCAGAGAGAAGAACAACAACAACAGCAGCAGCAGCGGCAGCAGCAGCAGCAGCAGCAGCAGCAGCAAGAACCAGACAGAGGTTTTGTGGACTGTCGAGTAGACACCAAAGAATTCTCTTTCTCTTTTCGCAGGAGCAGACCGTATCCAATAGGAAAGCCTACTGCCAGACGGGGACGCAATCTTAGACAGTAAAAAAAGATTGCCATTACTTCCGTGAACACAAAAAACAGCCCTTTTCAGGGCTACCCAATACTCTCGAAAAGACATACTCATTCAATTTGCCAAAATTTGTCATTAGAAAATAGAAGTGTGTCTATAAGCACTTCGTTTCTTTTGTCAGTAAAACAAAATATTTGTGTGTTTGTATGTTTAAAAAAAATAGAAGTGTGCCTATAAGCACTTCGTTTCTCTGTCTTGTCCAATCGTGTCTGCCTGTGTTTGTAAGTAAAAAGTAAAAAAGTCAACGTGAGTGCTTCTTTTAAGTCCGCGTGTTACATGTGATGGCAAATTTGAGTGCTAGGGAATGTTTACTTTCACGTCCGTGCTTCAAGTATATAAATTGGTACGATCGCCAGTCTGGTTACCCACGTTGACGTAGCAGCTGCAACAACATGAGTAGACTCACAAAACTAATAGAACTCCAGATGCACCTGGAGCATGTCAGGCGTCTCCTGGATGAACTGACTATGGAGGCGCTTGCAGAAAGTGACAAACTTAAGGAAGAGGAGGAGAAGAAGAAGAAAGAAGAGGAGAAGGAAAAGAAGCGAGGGATACTACCTCACCTCATGCTAAGACCTCAATGTGAGGTCAAACCTGAGGTGAGGACAACAACGTCTCCACAACCAGTAGCAGTACGGCAAACTGTACCAAGAGTCACTGTCCTCCAAACAGAAAACTGGGAGGAGGAATTAGAAAGGCAGAGGCAAGAGTGGGAGCCTCGACGTCAGCATCCCAGGGTGATAAATAGAAGAAGAAGGGAACAAGTATTCACTATCCCTCAAACTGAGGAGTGGGATAGTGAAGCCAATCAACCTCCCTCTGCGCTCCCAACCACACGCATCAATTGGGAGCAGGATTGGAGCCGGCGATGCGTGTGGGGTGCCCGCCCTGGGAGATGTCACCATTAGCCAGGTGCATCTGAAGTTTAAAAAAACAGCCCTTCTCAGGGCTAACCAGATCTCTAGAAAAGAGAACCTATTCAATTTGCCAATTAGTGTGAATGTAGTGTAGTGTGAATATAAATACTCACTCTTTACTGATGTGTGTGTGTGTGTGTGTGTGTATATGTGTGTGTGTGTGTGTGTGTGTGTGTGTGTGTGTGTGTGTGTGTGTGTGTGTGTGTGTGTGTGTGTGTGTTTATGCTTGCTCGTTCGTTGGTGTGGATAGTATATGGGTGTGTGTTTTTCTTCTCTTCCTTCGTTGGTGTGACAGTATATTTGTGTGTTTTATGCTTGCTCGTTCGTTGGTGAGGATAGTATAGTGTGTGTTTTATGCTTGCTCGTTCGTTGGTGAGGATAGTATAGTGTGTGTTTTATGCTTGCTCGTTCGTTGGTGAGGATAGTATGGTGTGTGTTTTATGCTTGCTCGTTCGTTGGTGAGGATAGTATAGTGTGTGTTTTATGCTTGCTCTCGTTCGTTGGTGAGGATAGTATAGTGTGTGTTTTTTTCTCATCCCGATTGTGTGGATGGTATGTTTGTGTGTTTTATGCTTGCTCGTTCGTTGGTGAGGATAGTATAGTGTGTGTTTTATGCTTGCTCGTTCGTTGGTGAGAATAGTATAGTGTGTGTTTTATGCTTGCTCGTTCGTTGGTGAGGATAGTATAGTGTGTGTTTTTTTCTCACCCCGATTGTGTGGATGGTATGTTTGTGTGTTTTATGCTTGCTCGTTCGTTGGTGAGGATAGTATAGTGTGTGTTTTATGCTTCCTCGTTCGTTGGTGAGGATAGTATAGTGTGTGTTTTATGCTTGCTCGTTCGTTGGTGAGGATAGTATAGTGTGTGTTTTTTTCTCACCCCGATTGTGTGGATGGTATGTTTGTGTATTTTATGCTTGCTCGTTCGTTGGTGAGGATAGTATAGTGTGTGTTTTATGCTTGCTCGTGTGTTTTATGCTTGCTCGTTCGTTGGTGAGGATAGTATGTGTGTTTTATGCTTGCTCGTTCGTTGGTGAGGATAGTATATCATATGTGAAGTGAGTGCAAGGTATGTTTTCCTTCACGTCCGTGCTTGAAGTATATAAAAGCATAGCGTTCGTCATTCGCGCCATTCTACACAGAATAAAAAATGACTGGCAGCATAGAATTATTTAACAAGTTAACAGATAGTTGGTGGTGGATCATGGATGGAGCCTACGTGCTGGACAGACTTGACAAAGAATGGAAGTTCCCAGGTAGCCTAGACTTGGTGAACAGTTTGAAAGCAGCAAGTTATCATTTGCAAATGATAACAATAGAAGAAGCGGATAAGTTGAGAGGAATCATCAATCCTAAATACTTCAGAGTGGGAACCTTAAAGCAGGTTCTGGATACTGTGATCCAAGTAAAATGTTTTTTGGAAGATATCTTCCATTTAATGGAGTGGCCTTTTGTCAAAAAAGGCTTAGATAATATCAAGAAAGGCGAAGACCTAATGAGAAAAGTACTGGAAGAAGAAGTAAAGAAGATCAAGGAAACGTGGAAGAAAGAAAGAAAGGACAAAGAAAACCAAAAAAAGAAAGAAGAGTTTGAGAAATTGAACAACAATTGGATGAAAGTGCAAGACAAATTCAGAGCTCTCGGACATCCTGACTGGATGCCCGAAGAAGAAAAGAAAAAGAAGAAAGGAATTTTTGCCAAAGTGAGAACATGGTGGAAGAAGTGGAGACAATAGAAGAAGAAGACAAAGGCCCTTTTCAGGGCCACTTCCAATACCTCGAAAAGATCTTAATTTTCATTTGGTCTCCCCCCTAAACGAATATATATATATATATAAAACCCTTCCTCTACTAAAAAAAAGAAACATGCCACCTGTCGCTTATCGCTCTACAAACCCCCCAGTCTCCTAGTCACCGCTCTACAAAAATTTCCATTGACGCTATACAGGCCCAGGGTGTTGACCTACTTTCTTGACGCTATACTGGCCCAGGGTGTTGACCTACTTTTTTGACGCTATACTGGCCCAGGGGGGGTCTGTAATGCTAATTCCCATTGACGCCACGGTAACCCACTATACTACTGGCGTTTGTGTTGGTTTTTCTTATTCCAATTCAAATAATACACTATATTCTAACACATACTTCCAGAATTTAATCAGTTGAGATTGGAAATATTCAGATTTCATTAAACTGCCTAATTCATAAACTTACCTATTTTGCAAGTCCTATGAATCTATCTTGAGCAAGAACTTTTTTTTATCAACAAGTGATATGCATGATGTTCAAATGTCAGACATGACAGAATATTTGTAAAAAGAATGAAATATGAAGAAAAACAGTAATCCAATGTAGAATATAACTGCACTATCCACTTTGAAGCATCAATGAGCTTTTCAGTGAAAAATATTGGAATGAAAGTTTCCAAAAAGTCTAGATTTCGTATTCTAATAAGGAACTTTTTCTTTAATTAATTTTATAGATCTCATTATTTAGTGGTCAAATAAGATGGCATATACATCATTTAATCTGCATCTTTGAGTTTGTTTAACACAGGCAGGAACATTTCAGGATTTACTGAGAAACAGTTGCAAATGTACATTCTCTCTTTGAGCAATGATAAATCAAATTTCCTAAATTCTTTATATGTCTTGTTTATGTATTTGTGAAAACAATCCAAGTGAAAAGTACTTGTTTTCTCAGAGAAAACATTGTTGTAAAAGCCTTAGATACCGATATGAAAGCAAATCATTAACTAAATAATGTTGTTTTTATAATTCATGTGGCAGATGGATGCATACAGTTATTTTATCAGGGCACATAGAACTCATAATGTATTTATTTTTCATTGATAAAAAACTATAAAATATAAGTCCAGATTTGTTTTGGCTGCTGCTGTCTCTAGTCAGGATATTAGACTAGCTGCCAAATAATATTGTAAATTTTTGTTCTTAAAAAAAACAGATGAAAGAAGTGTTTAACACTTTCCATTGTGGTAACCTGTTCTTATTAGGGAAGTTCACTGTTTAACATTGTGATTTTCATTAGAATCATCATACACACAAAATAAGAAACATAAAAATGTAAGAATATTATGGGGGGAGGGGCTCTGTGTAGGTTTACTTTATTCCACAGGGATATGCAACTTTTCTTTTAGTAAGTAACCTAAACTTGGGAGGAACGCTATCATAGGTTTGGTATGAGGCAACCTGATGCAAAAATGGGAAAGAGCAACCAGGGTGGAACAATTTTGGCATAAAATGAGTTTCGTATGAAATAACCCAGAGACAGCCAAATGAGGGTAACCTCAAAGTTTCCAGATGTAGAAATTTTTTTCTAAACCACAGCAAGAAATCAACTAGGCCCAGTTTTAGTAGATGATATGAATAATTTCTTTGTTGGTAATTTTATTGCAAGGAACTGAAACTGCCATTGGTATATTAGTTTGAAATGTGTTATGCAAATATATACTGAGCATACAAAGCTTACCTGACCCAAAATACCAATCATAAATTTATACCCAAGCCACTACCAAATTGTCCATACCAGAGCATGAACAAATGTCGTACTGAAGTATGGGAGTCACACAAACACGGGATGAATGCATAACATCACAGAACTTTTTGCTGTGGGAGATGTGTACATTCTTTGCTTGTGCAAAGGAAATGTTTCTGTGTTGCATAGAATATTAATTTCTGAATGAATATTGAAAATATATTGAAAAGCATGAATTTGTATGAGGAAAAATTAGTTTCTCTTCATTTTTTAATTCTTTTACTTTAAAGTTTCATTCTCAGTTGAGGTACTTGTACTCATATTATCTTCCATCTCTGACTCGTATTGATATTGTCTTAAACTCACATACTTGTATTGTCTTAAACTCGTACTGATATTGTCTTCCAACTGTAACTTATATTCTTTTAACTCTTGACTCAAGGGTTGTGCATTTGATACCATCCAGACCATTTTGGTTCAGCTGCCTTGGCGTGTCCTTGGGAAAGGTACTAAGGTCCCATTTCCTTGGCATAATATAGCTAATAATGCATTGAAAGTGGCTCTTGAAAACCAAGCAATCATCCTACACTGGCCTGTACTTTTATTGTATCTTTAACTCCGACTTGTACACATATATTGTTTCATCCAAAAATGATTCATGCACATAATGAATATTGTGTATTCCAAATCTCACAGCATACACAAAGTTTATTTTAAAAAACAATATTTGAAAACGTCAGTATACATGTATTTGAAATTTTTGGTAAATTTGCTCTTTGGTGCCTGCACAGGACCTCAGGAGTGATAAAGCCTGATAAATCAGCCCAAACCTGTACTACTGACTGTTTATCTTCCTAGTGTATTGTTCATTTAAGTCATGAATAGTTTGACAATTCAAGGACTGTCCAGATGTTTATTTTTGTAGAATATTTATAAGATCATTATTTGCATTTCAGACATTTCACGAAAGTCATGGCTGCCAGAGGAGACCATACGGACAGAACTGCTTGCAACAGAAGAGAAGATAAGTGAGTGAAGAATACAAACATTTAACTGCTTCGGTGGCCTAAATAGTTAGAGCATCTGCCTCAGATGCGAGAGGTCGTGGGTTTGAACCCCGGATGAGTAATACCAAAGACTTATAAAAAATGGTACTGGCACTCAGCTCTAAAAGGTTAGTGTTAGGACTGGTCGGCCTGGTGTCAGGATACTATGACTGGGTTGAACGTGAATCTACATGTCTGCAGCATGACGCCCCAGTGCTAGACATCACCATAAACTGTCACACTGCAGACATCTTAGCGTTATGACTGGAAAATTGTTAAAGCTACATTAACAATCCAAATCTCTCTCTCTCTCTCTCTCTCTCTCTCTCTCTCTCACACACACACACACACACACACACACACACACTTAAGTCACAAGGGATACGTGTACAAGAAGAGATCAGTATTCTGATTGAACATTAATTGTTTTGGCTGTTTCTCCCTCAATAAATAAAGTAATTATAAGCTGTTGTATTAGCATTATTAGCTTAGCAGTTTACCACTGTTTCTCTCACTACATATTTCTCCAAAGTTAAGACCAGAGGATAATGATTGATCACATTGCATTTAATCACAGGGCTGGATATTGAAAATGGTTGTGAAATTCACGTGTCCAAAAGTAGTTGTCACATGGGAAGTGAAACTCAATAAATTTTATTTGTAAATTGGAGCTAAGTTCAACTGCTTTACAAAATTGATGTTACAGCTAGTAGTATTTCTTAAAGTAATTAACTATTTGAAACTTAAAAAGTGTTAAAATTTAATAAATAACTAGATGACTTAGTTCTTCAGAACACTTACTTGATCAAATAGATGGGATACAATTATTACTTGTCTGAATTCAAGCTTCCGTTGGCGCAGGCAACAAGACAACTGTTCATGACCAGCCCTAAAATGCTGCTATACTTCCAATAATTAAAATCATTAAAACAAGTTCACAAGACCAGTCTAAAACAGTGAATATATTGTTCTGTGCCTTAATAGCAGTGGTCACAGTGGCCTTCAAACTTACAAACCTCCAATACTGAATCTGGATCATGATGTGAAATAATGTCACTTTCTCAGAGGACCTGGTGATGGTACAGGGTTTGAGTCAGGACTAGAAAAAAATTGTCTGTTAGCTGGGAAGAAATTGTAAATTTTGCCAGGGAATTAAAATTTTGGTAACTTTTACAAAACATTTTAATTCATATGGCCATAAGGCTAAGTGAACCTGTGGTATTGCCCTGCATGTATCAAGTATCTTCATTATTAGTCATTATTATTTTTTTTCTTTCTGTTCTTCAACAATTGCTTCTTACCACTCAGGAGTTTTATTTCTGATCTGATTTGGATCAGACTTGGAATACGGGTATATATCATAAAAATCTTGGATGAGTTTGATACAGAACATGATCCATACATACTTACGACATCATCTTGCATCTGACTGGCTGACTTTGTTACCACTTTGGAAGCCATATTTCATATGAGATGTTAATAAAACCTGGAATACATGCTGATATCATTACAAACTCAAAAGAAATTGATAATCTTCAAGAACTGAGAATATTGCAGAGGTGATCTTGCAACTGATTGTCTGAGCTTGTTACCACTCTGAAGGCCATTTTTTAGATCCAGTTTTGACCAAACTTGGAATATGGGTTTATATAATCATAATCATGGACATGTTCAATAGTGTATCAGAAACACTATCTTTAAATATGAGATTACATCATCAAGATCTTGGATGAGTTAAAAAATGTGTACGGTCCATTCATGCTAATGTAATCTTGCATATGATTGGATTGCTTTGTTACCACCCAGGAGGCCATATTTCTGAACAGATTTTGATCAAACGTGAAATTTATACTTATGTCATCAAACTCATGGACGTTTGTGATAATGATCAAGATGCACTTATATTAATGAGATGATCTTGTATCTAATTGGCTGACATTGTTACCACCACCCCAGAAGCTATATTTCTGATCTGATTTTGATTAAACTTGAAATATGGGCATATATCATCAGTATCTCGGATGGGTTCTATAACAAGTGAGAAAATATGCACATATTAATGGAGTGATCTTGTGTCATATCTTGAATTATTATGAGCAAGAGACTTTGCATATTAATTTTGCCTTTTTCTTTTAAAAGATGTTTCAGGATATAGTAAAATAGGTCAAATGAGAATGATATAACATTTGGGACACAGTATACATAAGTACAACTAAAAACTGTTATGCAAGCCAGGTAAGCAGTATCAGGTCCATGTGGGTCGTGGGACTCTTGTTATGGTTCTGCTACAATTTCACAATATACGTGAGATTATACATGAGATTGATTTTCCAAAAAACCCCAATAATTTCCCATATTTTCATCATTGGTAATTCTGGCTGTTTAAAAAAAAAGGTCTTTAATATGTTAGGTATTGTTAAAAAAAGTTTCAGTTCTCATAAATTTCGTGTATGATTGATTGGGTGTAATTTGGGTAGTAGAGTATATATTTTGGCCTTATTTAAGATGTGCACCTATAAAAGGACTGCTAGATCCATTTCTTTTCTCTTTCAGAAGCACATAATAACTGTTAAGTGGAACCATAAAGGATTAACTCATTCGGCCCTGGAGACTTTTGAAAAAGGGGTAGGAAATACATTTTGGAGGTTTTTTTTTTATTTGCTTATTGGACCCATCATTTTTGACTCCTGGCCACTTCTTACTCCCAATCCCCAACTTATCCTACTTTTTTCAAAGTTCACCTGTCTGTGTGCATGTCAGACTGGTCTGTCTTAGATCACAGGTCAAAAAGTGTAAAATCCAGACACAAAATCCGATTCTGGCGATTTTGGGTGTAAACAAATCAGGTCTCAAAAGATATGTTTTCCCCTAAGCATTTTGTAATGTGAGTGGAAAGTCCAGATTCTTTGGTATCATTGTAGAGCTACATCTGTCTGCTGTATTGTAATACCACCCACTTTGATGTATCTTAAATGACCTTGATGCTACAGAGCTCGAAAATAGGGTACAGCCTCATCACGCCTACAGGGGGGATTGGGGCTGAATGAGTTAAATATTAGGGTTACCATAAAAGGTTTGCTAATTCTTCTTACACCAGTGTATAGAAGTGTGTTAAGCTGCATTGTCATAATTTTTACCTTAATTTTATTACAAATGAATCAAAAGAATCAATTTTGCTAAATTTGTGTTTGATTTAATCCAAACGTTTTAAATACAACTTGATTTTTACTTCTGTGTTTCGAGACTTTCAGTTTTATCACATTTTGCACATGATTTTTCACAAGGCATGTTGTATAATCAAGAGTAATATATGCATAATTAGCTTATTTTCATACATATTATCAATACTGATGTAAAATTTGATAGAGAATTATACGTAATGATACATAATTGAGAAAAGCAAGTACACAGATATTCAAATTTTAGTTAATTTTGATTGGATTGGATTTTTTAAGAAAAAAGAACTTCCCAGATTTTCCACACTAGTAATCCTGACTGTTTACAAAAGACCTTGTATATCTTAGGTATCGTTCAAAGAACTTTTAATTCTCTTTATTTTGGTAATAATAATAATAATAATAATAATAATAATAATAATAATAATAACAATAATAACTTTATCTAAAGAGGGTAGCACAATTAGCTGAAGAACTAATTTACCTTGACGCCCTCATACAAAGGAATTTATTTATTTTAACTGCATGGATATATTGGGTTTGGAAGAAGGAAATTGACTGGACATTTCTAATGTCAAATGGAATACTATTCCAGAGCAAATAAACTTTTTTTGAATAATTCCTTTTTTGGTTTGGGAATTTTATTCTGTTTAGTAGACATCGATCGCAGGTGGGGAGTATTGCCAGGTAACCTATACTGGAATAGTGATTGTAAATATTCAGGAGCACTATT
Source organism: Megalonaias nervosa (assembly GCA_016617855.1). Taxonomy (NCBI): domain Eukaryota; kingdom Metazoa; phylum Mollusca; class Bivalvia; order Unionida; family Unionidae; genus Megalonaias; species Megalonaias nervosa. The sequence goes on from JAECUM010013840.1 coordinate 13,162, forward strand.
ATTGGTCATCCTGTACATTAATTTGGCTTTTCTCAAACGGATTTGGTCTTTAATAGATTATATTTTAAACTTACCAACTAAATTTTAATTGCTTTCTTTCTGGATTGATATTAGTCCAAATGCTCTTTTTTGAAGATGTGCCAGCTTTGCTGTGTTTATCATTTGAATTACCCCATACTGTATTACAGTAGTCAAAATAGGGTTGTATGCAACTGTTATAAAATAGTTTTCTATGCCTTTCAGGGAGAAAATGTCTTATCCTACTGAGAAACCATAAACGTAAGGTAGCTTTTTCACTGATACGTTTGATATGTTCAGTCCATGACAAGTTATTATCTACCCAAACACCAAGTAGTTTAACATGACACCATTTGCAAATTTGTATCCTTCTGTGTCAGACATAGTTCATCACTATCAAGATTTGTTCTTTTTTGCTGTGTTGAGATAAGTAATTATTTACTTTTACCAGTATTTACCACCATGCCATTGCATGTGCACCAGTTGTCCTGTTTGTTTAATGCATCCTGTAAGGAAATTTCCAGTTCATGCTTTGTGTTTTGAATGTCTGACAGTGTTGTGTCATCTGTAAAGAGATCTATAGTAGTCCCTTAGTAAAAGTGGTAGGTCATTAATAAATAATACAAATAGTAATGGACATAGAATTGAGCCTTGTGGTACTCCATATCTAATTGTTCCAGGTTCAGACAGAATATTATTTATATAAACATGATGTGTTCTTTCACTTAAGTATGAAGTAAACCATCGAATTGTGCTTTCATCACATTGGTAAATTTTCAGTTTCTTCAAAAGGATTTCATGATCCACCATGTCAAAAGCTTTCCTGAAATCTACAAATACAGATCCTATTATTCTACCTTGATCAAGTACTTGAAGTCATTTATCAGTTAGGGAGATCAGGGAAGTCTCACATGAATGTTTCTGTCTAAAGCCTGGTTGATTAGGTTGTAACAGCAGTTGTTTGGTTAAATATGACATGAACGAGTCTTGGACTTGTTTTTCAATCAATTTTGACAAGTTTGGTAGTATTGAGATTGGCCAGTAGTTATCAGCATCATCCTTAGAACCAGATTTGTGAATAGGCATTACTTGTGCAGTTTTCCATATTTTTTGGGGATAGATGAGGTTGCAATAATTGATTTGAATGTTATGAGATCTGCAATAGCTGAGGCAGAAGTTTTAATGAGTCATGGATCAATCTGATCAAGTCCTGTAGCATTCTTGGTATTAAGTTCACAGAGACATTTATAAACAAATTTTATATACTGGTGGGGTAGAGAAACATACCTCCTTAGGGATTTTGCTGCTGCAGAACTTATTTAGTTCATTAAAGTTGTTTTCTATCACTGGTTCCTCTAATTTGTGGTAATGTTGTTGAAAAAAATCATTGAAAACATTTGCAATGTCAGTGTCATCAGTGACTATTGTGCCATTTACCGGAAGTGAGTGAATGTTATTTGTTTGATCTTTGTGTGTTCCCCCAGTGAGTTCATTGAAAAATTTCAAAAGAGTTTGTGTTGCTCTTTTTGTTTTCAAGCATTGATTGATAATAAGCTTTTAAGCTTTTTTAATCATATTTGTTATTTTCTTTTCTCCATACTTTATATTGTACATGGTTTCCCATAACCTTGAATTGGTCTCATGTTTTCATAGCATCTAGGATTTCAATAGTAAGCCAACTGGGTTGGATTTCATACTTTGCTCTACGTGCTTGCAGTGGTGTATGCTTAGAGACTACATCCATAAATAAGTCAGTCCACACTTTCAGAGCTTCATCTGTGTCATCAAAATTTTGGATTATATTCCATGAAACTTTATGTAGGTCACCGAGAAATTGTTCTTCATTAAAATTTTTGAACAATCTTAAGTGATAGTTTTGTGTGTATTTTTCCTATTTCTCTTGCATTTAACCTTTCTTGTCAAAAAAGCAGGATAGTGGTCACCAAGACCAACATTCAGTACATTAACACAAGCCACATTGTCTGGTAGATTGGTATAATGTAATCAATAAGAGTGCTTGATATTTCTGTTACCCCTGTGGGCTCATTTGCCATCTGGAGTAAGGCCTAATGATTCAATAAATTCCATCCAGTTACTATTTGAGTATTGAGTAGGTCCTTATTTTCATCGCCGAGTATATATGTTTCTTTCTCCTGTGCAAGAACATTTTCTATTTGTTTCAAAAAGTTATTATTCCAGATTGCTTTGGAGGAAGGTGGCCTATAAATGAAACCAACTAGGAATGATTTTGCATTATTTTGAGGAACTTCCACCCAAATACTCTCAATTTCATGTGACTCCAAGTCAGGTCGCCTTTCTACAGTTACATCTTCCCTAATGTATACAACAAGACTGATGTGTGTAATTTAGGTTGGTTAGTATACAGCTTGGCCTTACTTCAGATGTGTATCTATCAAAAGACTGCTTGGTCTGCTTGGTCATTTTCACTTCAAAAGTGAAATGGAAAAAATGAGACAATAACTTTATTATTAGTTATGTAGTTAATAATTTTATTATTGTACTTTCAGAAGCTGGTATTGCATACTCTGGCAAAATTCATCTTCCCCAGTTTTAATAACTGCTCTTACTGTGCTTTTTGGTCTAGCTGAAGCTTATTTTTCAAGCACATATGAGCAGCCATTTTAATCAACTGTCTGCTTTAAATGGTGCATAGTTTCCATAATTGCCACAAGTAAAGAATTTTCCATCACAATATATTACAGGAGTATGGAGGTAGGACAACATTCTTTCCAAAGTGCATGCTGCATAAATGCAAACAACTTCACCTATACCTGTCGTTTGTTCAGTAGTACAAAATAACTGTAGAGCAAAACCTATAGTATATGAAGGGAAGTTTTATATTATTACGCCTTTTCATTTAAACTCTCCATTCAGGGCATATTGGCAGACTTTAAAAGTACAAGAAGTAAATGTAGGTTATGATTCTTGTGGTATGTAAATTATCCAGTATAAAAAAAATCAAATCCTTGTTGAAACTTAACTGATTCCAGCTGTTTTTGAACCATACGGGCATCTGAGTGTAGTAAGGCAACTATATAACCTGCAAAATTAGTAAGTATTTCTCTTTATGGCACTTGGAAATTTCCAACTGGCCTCCTCAGCCCCATTTGACATATCTCCTAAGTTTTTGTTAAACCCTTTAAACATGGGGTCAAGGTCACAATCATAGAAACCTTCCTTTAAGTTTCTTTGTCAAAGGTTTTTCATTTGCTACTATTTCCTAACTCCCTTGATTTATAATACTTAAGCAAAGCCAGTTCATTCTTGACACTTACATTTGGGGTCAAGGTCACAATCTTAGGGACTTTAATTAAGGCTTTGATTCAAGTATTTTTATTTGCTTTTATTTTGATGGATTTTCTTTTTACTTGGTAACCTTAATGTGTTGGTGTTTCGTTAAAGTAAAAAGTTTAATAATTATTTAAACTAGAGAGGAATTTTGCATTTTTCAAAGAAAAAGATCCAAAAACCGACTGAAGAGTTGTACTTGTTACAGGATAAAATTAAAATGTTTTATTAAGAGTTGATGAGTATTCCACAGAGCCAATATACCTTGTTAGCTTCTGTTACATATTAACCCAGCTACACTCCCAAATCTTTATCACAACACACACCCATAGACAGAAATTACTAATTCTTACTTGATCGCACTGGTGACCTAAGTGGTTAGAGTGTCCACCTTGGATGCAAGAGGTCGTGGGTTAAAACCCCTGGCAGAGTAATGCCAAAGACTTATAAAAATGGTACTAACAGCTGCCTCACTTGGTGCTCAGCATTAAGAAGTTAGTGTTAGGACTGGTTGGCCTGGTGTCAGGATGTGACTAGGTGGTACATAATGCTACATGTCTGTGGCATGATGCCCCAGTGCTTGACATCAATATAAACTGCTACACTGCAGACATCATAGTGATATGACTTAAAAATCATTAAAGCCACACACACACACACACACACACACACACACACACACACACACACACACTTCAATATATGGAACCACTCTCCCAGTCTAATAAAAATTGATATCTGCGTATAATAAGTAGATCTGATGTGCACCAATAAAGATCATATTTTGTTGACTTTATGCTTTACCAGTCAAATCACTGCTTTCAAATTTCCGAAAGTGTTGTGACATTGCTAATGTTGATTATTCCTGACATGATATGCAGCATCTTATTTCATAGGCTTCTTAAAACAGATAGACCAGAAATTCCAAAAGGTCACAAGACATGAACTTTTATTGGTGTCTGTCAGATCTCCATTATGTTGGAGATCTGTTTTAATCAGACTTTGAGAGTCATTCTACACAGATTCTGTTCTTTGCACTTACACAAATGTGATTTTTTTCAGGCTGTACAAAGTTATCCTGTTCACTTTGGGTGTGAGAATATTGATTAAGGCAGCAGTTACTGGTACCCACTTTAATTACCCTGTGCCTAATAGGTTTAAGACTGTTAATTTAGTTGACTGTTGCTAGTTCCTGACTTAAATTGCCCTGTGCTTAATGCATGTGAGACATTTAATTCAGGTGGTTGTTACTGGTACCCCATTTTAGAAACATTCATCTTGGAAAATATGTTGCAAAGCACCCATATTCAGCTGTTCTGAATACTTAATCTAACTTCAATATAGAAATACTTGTACATCACTCCCTCATTATAATGTTGTCCATGGCAGCCATAGAGTGTACTGCCTTATAATAAGGCTACCTTATAATGAAGTACATAATACAGTATTCCTTCACATTAATGCTACAGTCCATGGTAGACCTACAGTATACCCCCTTAAAGTGAGACTGTTTTATAATGAAATACCTTGTACTGTACTCCTGCATATTAATCATGTTAATGGGAGCTAGTTATTGACAACATTTATGATTCTAATGTTAATTTTGATTATTTTGTACTGTAATAATGAGCAATTTCCTTGTATGTAATAAAATCTGAACAAGAAAATAAAATCATGTTACTTTTTATTTCACCAAAACACCCACTTAAATTATAATAATTACATAAATGATTTAACAAACAATAAACACATCAACATGAGAGAAAACTTTTAACAGCACGAAACAAAAATTTGAAGCAGAGTTGCAGTATCATTTTGCTTGACCAAAAAGGTCTTTTGGTTAAGAAACTGAAATGATTATCAGGTTCATATAATGCAGTACAGTCATGACAAGAAAGAAAAATACATGTATTTGTAAATTTGCACATTGACAAATGTATTACTTTGATTTGAAAAATGAATAAATAATATAATATAGTCAGTTAGTAATGTCAATGATTCCAAACCTTTGATGGTTTCAACCCAAGAGACTAACAACTGTCAGTTGTTAATGCAACTTTATATGTGAGGGACAAGCATGATTTATGTCCTCTTGAGGATACACTGCCTCTATGATGTTTAGATACATATTTTTTAGATACATATTTGGGATAATTTTCTCAGAGAAATTGTCTTGATGGTACAACATATTGCAGATCAAACACCGACGCAATGTTTAAGAATCCTTTTTTTAACACAGCGTTGTATGGATGCAAGCCATGAATGATAAAACTGACAATGTCATAAGTGATAGCTGTGGCTCTTTGTGACGAAGATTTGTATTTAGCCTGTGCAGCTAGCGTACTCACATTTGTTGGTTGCCGACCTGAAACATTTTGTATGTCTTTTACTGGAATGTTCAGCTGTTGTGTCAGGGATTTTCTAATGTTGTACAATAATGGTGAACCACAAATGAGTTGAGAGGTTTGTCACCTGTGTGTTTAATTTCAGTTTTGCACATACTACACACAGTGTTTTGGTGCCAAGCTCCCTTTTTAGTGACAAATTATTCCAAATAGAACTATTTGCTCATGGGTCCTTCATAAACTCATATTTAGAAGCCAACATGTTGGTAATGATACTAAACCTAATGGAAGACAGTGGTCTTCTCAAAGTTAGTTCCAGACAATCTAGTGTAGGTTGGGGAGAAACCCAGTATACTGGTATTTCTATACTCGTATCTTGATATACCATATTGGGCATTTTGCATTGCAATTTACCGGTATACTGGTATATTATTACACCCTTAATAATAGCTGTAGAGCACTACCAATAAGTATGGGTACAAGCTGGCACCTACTATCTTGATGAAATTACTTTTCCAGCCAAACTAGACAAAGTTTGCACAAATAGGGTGAAGTGAGTGTAAAAGGATCAAAATTGACACTTTAGATGCAGTTTTTGCATATTTTCATGTCAGATTTATTAAAATGATGACAGAAAATTATTGACAATTTATGAAAATGTTACAGCTGTTAATATTTCACTTTACCACAGTTATTGTATAATACATTCCATAACACAACATGTCACACAACAAACACATTTCTTTACTCCCAAACCCATGATACAGTCATGTATCAAGAAACACGTATTTCAGTAATTAATAATCAGAATGAGAGATTTTGACAAGTACTTTGTATGACCCTAGGATGTAGTCTATATAAACAGTGAACACTCCTGCTGAAAGCCTATGTGAAACTGTCCTTGGGTCATTGTATATAATAGATCATCACAGAGGCAGTTAAAAGGCGAGATGGTCACACATAAGCAGCCACCATTTCACAGATTACTTACATGGCTCAGAATAGCTAGGTCGAAGCCATGTTAACTTCTTGGAAGACTGCTGTGTGAGAACCCATTAGGCTAATTTGCATTGATTAAGTGGAACAACCCAATTCCTTTGAAACTATACAAATCAAGGAGATGCATTTTGAAGTTATTATACATTGTTACCCAGAATGAGAATGTTCAAGCCATCTTTGAACTTGGATTTTCACTCCATCTATAAATGCAAAACATGAGCATGAGCATTGAAGACAAAATGTTGAAATGCAGCTGTGATTCTGGAAACGATGAACCATCTGCAAAGCAAGCAAAGTCCAGGAAACTAATTTCAGAACTCCTGCATGGACTTTGTACAGTGCAGCAGCAAGGGGGGGGGGGGGGCATTTTATATTTTATTCACCATGTTAACATAATTTAACCTAGATGTAAATTGAGATAACCTGACAGGACCCTATATTTGTATTTTCAGTATGACGAACTGGATCTTAAACTGGTGAATGGTTGATGTCTGCTTCATCTCTGGCCAATGAATGCCAATTTGCCATGTGACAGAACAGAGGTCAGCTTAGGACAGATCAGGAAATTTTCAAAACTTAGTCAGGAGTTTTATTACAAATCAGGAAAATTTTCATTGACCCAATTTTTGTATGCAAATGGATGAAAACAACAAATGTTCAAGAAATTTACTTTTTCTATGTTATAATTCTGTTTATATATTTATAAGTGAACCTTTTGTACCGAAAATTGGACTCATGCAGAATAGGGGGCATCTTATAAATGTGACATACAAAACAATCAGTAATCTACGGGTAATGTTGGAAACTTGAGATGTCTGCAGCACATAAAAATACTGTGAATTCAAATATTGTTATGTTTCTATGCCACTATTCCGATTTAGAAATGTGTATATGGTATTTACTTTGTTTATTCATTTCATGATGGTATTCATTACACATTACTTGTATGTACAATTATCTGGATTTTAAAATATTAGGGGCAAACTAGATCCTACCCACTGCAAAGTGAAGTGTCTATCAGTGTTGTTTATCTTGGGTATTTACTAGCACATATATTGCCTCCATGTTCATGCAAGTCCTAACAACCTGTATTTGTATTAATATTTGTGTTTTTGCTGTATACACACTGTTTGATGCAATAAAAATTTTGATTTATGTTGTATTTTTTTCCATTAGTTAAATTTTTAATTCACATGTGATATTTCTGCCAGTGCACATGAACAGAGAAGCCCTTGGCCTCACATGCTTTCAAGCTGACAATCCTTTTGATCAAGCCCCCACTTTATTACATTACTTGTTCAGTGTCAAGTAGAGTTCTGCATCTTCCAGTTAATGTTTGACCTTAATACCTTGTAGCTTGTAAAGTCAGCACTCTCTTTATTTTCCCACATGACAACCCTTGATTGAGATGCTAGTGAGACTTGCTCAGCGCCAAGTTTGATTCCTTGTTCTAGGATGTGCCCATGCCTATAGAGGGTTAGTGATTTATGATGGATTTTCCAGTTTCTTCTCAATTTGTTGATCAGAGATCACCATATGCCAACATCAGTCATCAAAAGAACCTAATGTAGACAACACAATGATTTTTATTTTTTACAATTAATGACAAAAACTTTAGACCAACAAGTAGGTCTCTGCTTGTTGATGATATCAGCAGGTGAATTTTTAATTGTTTTCATGTCTAGCACAAGATTTCCCCAGTAATACACCCTTCTCTCATCACGTTTATGATGCTGGCCACCCCCACCTCCAAGGCTTATAATGGAATAAAGACCATAAACTTACAATATGGGATGGACATATTCTAAAAGTGGATGGATTCTGGATTTGAATGTCAATTATCTATTATCATGGTTTGACCATACATCTTTTGAAATTGCAGGGTGGACATGTTTATCCCTGATGTTCCAAAAGTGGGTGGATTCTCCATTTGCAGCTCTCCAAGCAAGTTAGAGAGGGAGGGGATTCTAGACCTGGCAGTGAAGTATAGCACCCACCCTACTGCTCATTGGGTACATACACAGGTGAGTATGAAGTGTTGACTTACTGGGTGAGTAATTTTTTTATTCATGGTGCTATAGCATACAGTATGCAACAATATAGATTAGTTACTTTTATAGTCTTAAAATTCGTGACCATTTAATTACAGTTTAACCTGGTCTGCCTGCCAACTGTATATAGTGACCACATCATGCAGCAATCATTATTTTGGTTTTCATTAGATTTCTCTACCCTTTATATATCATTCACAGACTTTTTTTTAACCTTGAATTGCAGTGTGCTATATGAGGTAACCTGCAGCCATGTTAGAATATTTTTCTGGTCCTTTGTAGAAATACATTCACTTGAATCTATTTAACTACCTAGCTAGCTAAGTATGTAGCTATCTGTGTTTTGTCTGTTGTCCATTACCTCTGTCTGTAATTCTCCCTTCTGTCTCTTAATCTACCTAAATCTGCTTACCTGCATATATTATAATTTAATTCATTAAGTGTAGTTTAAGTAATACACAATGCATCCTTCTCTGGCCCCTCTTTGTCTGCTATGGCTTTGCTGCCCAGACATGATGTCATTGCAGCCATTTTATGTTCATAAGCTAGTAACTAAATTTAGACATGTTGTCATGTTGAACCAATCAGATGACCGAGTTGGAGCATGTGATCAAACGTTGTGTCAGGTAGGGCAGCATTCATAAAGCAACTGAGATGCCTGTAGAGATGTGTTTCTCTCAGTATAGTTACTGCATTTAATTTTTAACATTATTTGCGGAAAGAACCACCCACCTCCTCTTCTTCCACCATGTTCATTTGGGACATTTCTTGCATAGCATACCATTCCAGCTTTGTTCTTTTGGGCCATTGCCAAATCAGCTAATGTTTACTATCATGGCAATCCTCAGGATCAGACTTTTCCAGTTTCGATTATCAGTGTCCCTATATACCTTGTATCAGCCCCTTGCGGCTCCAGATACAGGTGTCGGACACTCTTCACAGTCCTACAAACTCCTCCATTTCTCTCTTCCTGAGGTATTCCTACAGAAAAAATTGCCAAGCTGGGCCATTGCCAAGTTGCATATTGCATTCAAATCTTCTCTTTTGACCCCCACTGTGTGTCAGTACTTAAATGTACTCAACTATTATGTCCATATACTTCATACCTGTTTCCTATGGTGCATGTATGGAGTATCGGCTGATGTTTCTTATCATAGCAATCCTCAGGATCAGACTTATTGAGTATTGGTTATCGGGGCCCTGAGTGGCCAAGTGGTCTAAAGCACTGTCCGTTACGGATCACTGCCATCTCACCTCTGTCTGCGTTGGTTCGAGTCTAAGATTCGGCAAATGTGGATATGTGAGAAAGCTTGCCAGTAGCTTCTCGTGGGTCGGTGGTTCTTTCCGCGGATTTCCCGGTTTCTTCCTCCACCATTAATACTGGCCGCCATGTAAAGCCTATCATGTGCTGAAAAATGGCGTTAAGCCCCACAACAACAACAACAACAACAAGTTTTGGTTATCAGTGTCCCTATGTACCTTGTATCAGCCCCTTGCAGCTCCACATACAGGTGTCAGACACTCTTCACAGCCCTACAAACTACCCCAAGTCTCTCTTCCTGAGGTATTCCTATAGAAAAAATTAAGAGCTCAGCTGGTGCAGTGTGCTATGACAGGATTTGCCCCCATTATGCCAAAGATTATTTATACTTACAATAAAGTTTATGTTGAACCTATGTATTGTGTGTTATTTAAAATGATGATGATTTGTTTATAAAGACCTCTTTCATCTGGTCTCCTGAGTGATTATACCCTCTGCAACTGAAGTATACAGGAGTCTGCTTTTCCATCTGCCCATCACACTTTTATTGGCTTAGTATCACCTGAAGCCATCAAGATTTCTTCATGAAATTTGGTATGCTATTATATCTTGGCATAGCATGACCTGTAAAGAATGCCTCTGATCAGCATTTTATGACTTGTCCACATCTTGAATAATAATTGCGTGCACACTCTTGTCCAGTTACTTAACCAGAACCCTTTAAGATGTCTTCATGAACTTGATATACATTTGTATTATGACAACAGTTTGTGTCCCATATAATGTTTGGTTTTGTAAGATTAGCACTTTTATAGTTATTCCATAAACACTCACTGACAGATCAAGTTATATATAAGTTTCACTATCAATCAGCATTACCACAAAGGTTTGTAATGAAAATCCAAACGTGCCTCAGTTCTGAAGTAAACATATGCACATGTTTGTATAAAAGACAGGGAATTAAAAGGAACAACAGCACCAATCAGTTAACAAAATTTGCACATGATTAGCCATTTTTTGAAGATTTTGATCATAGCTTTTGCAGTTTTATGGAACTTTTGGGAGAAATATTTTGTCAGAATTTGAGATGAAAAAATAACTAGTAGAAAAATACTTTGTCTTTGAAATATAAAATCTCCTGATTATTTCAGAAAATCTATATATGCATCAGACTATTGCAGTCTTTTTGTCTCATGTGCATAAGCACTGTGAGACATATGTATAACTTTTGTCAATAATGGCATCCTCAACATCAAAGTTTTGTGTTAGAGTTTTTCCAACCTGCTTACAAGTTTGGCATATTACTTTGGAATCCATCCATATGATTGCCCACACCTTAAATTCATTTAAGTGTTAAAATTTTGTACTTAGCTAAATAAACATGGGCTGAAGAAAAAAGGGATCTCTTGTGTTAAAAAATAGTTTTTGCATGTTAGAAAGGGGGAAACATCAATTTTCATAGAGGTACCTAAGACACCGGCTTCCAAAGAACACTTGTTTCTTAAAAATTGATTGTACACCTTTCTCCTTAGAAACATCTCAAGAACTCATTTGCCCAGTAAATGTGTTTAATTTTTTTTATTACCATCAGTAAATAATTGCCATTACAGGGGTAGGTTTGTCATTTAAATAAATCTCCATTAATTTAACCAAATTTCTGTTTTTCTGCCATGTATTTGTTTGTGCCGCATCATAACCCCAATGTAATAATAATTCATTTTATTATGTTTCATGGAGCACTTATTTTTGTGGATTTCATGAGGTACTTGTTTTTGTGGATTTCATGGGGTACTTCTTTTTGTGGATTTCACTGGGTACTGGTTTTTTGTGGAATTCATGGTGTACTTGTTTTGTGGAATTCATGGGGTACTTGTTTTTGTGGATTTTGTGGCTGTTATAAACCTTGAACATAGAGACCCAATGAACAGTTATCATTATACAAAACTGTAGGACTAAATCCCCACTCCTCAAATTTAGATCCCAACAAAAATATTTTTTTGACAAAACCATACAAATTTCTTTTTATACACACAAAAACAAATTAATTCACAGAATTAAATCCTAAGTATAAATTGGCAAAATATTTCACCATTTGCATAATGTTTCACCAGATACAAAAATTGCAATTTAAGGGCAGAACCTTCAGCAGTTAGAGTAATAGCTGGATAATGCATGTTAGATTAATGATACTATATTTTATGTGTTATACCCCATATGCTGACAGTGTCAGGTGGGAAATACTGTGTCTCTGAGAATTGGTGGAGATTTTTGCTGGAACCCTAACCCTAGTAATGAGTCGGACAATTTGTTGTTAATCACTGGTGGAGTAGGAATCAACCATGTCTACAGCACATTGAATCATCTAGTAGATCTAGCCTCAAGTTCCCAGATCTCTGGGAAAGTGTTTTTACTTGACAGTGCTGGACAGGTACAAGAGCTTCTCTTGAAGGTAATGAGCAATCTGAAATAAGTTAACACAAATCTGATATTGCTTGTTGATCGTATCAAACTTCTGAAAACAAATGTGTTTTAGTGAGATCATGTCTTAGGCTTTATTGTTGTTAAACAGCATGGATATTTGACGTTATGATACCTTGAGACTGATGAACAAAATGACAATTTTAGAGCAAGTTTGCTTAACAGAAGGGATTTTCAGCATGTCAGAATTTCAGGTCATTGTGAATAAAATTCATCATGTTGATGTAATACCTCTTTAGGCTAGCATGTGTGTGTGTGTATATATATATATATATATATATATATATATATATATATATATATATATATAGGCAATAAAGTGACAACAAACAGTGCAAAACTAGTATCTAACTAGCCTGAGTGCATTTGACTCTTAATGAGTCTTTTCAAATGCAAATACAAAACATAGACAAGACAAACAAATAAAACACAAAAATCATTGTGTTTGCAAAACTTTACATGGCTGTTTCTACAGGACTTAAACCTTTCAATTTAAAGGTCTTTGAAAAAGACTCATTAAGAGTCGAAAGCACTCAGGCTAGTTAGATACTAGTTTTGCACTGTTCATTGTCAGTTTATTGCATTTATCTTAATCAATCCCTGACACACGTGATCCCTTGCTGGATCCAGTGCACTTGAAAGGACTGTTATTCACCATATGATTTTTATTCTTTATATATATATATATATATATATATATATATATATATATATATATATATATATATATATATATATATATATATGTACACCTTAAGTGCATACAGTTAAATATGAATTGTCAAAATGCAACATCTCCAGACATCCATCATTCAAACCAGATGTACAATCTATTGTGCAGTCATTATTATGATGCAGATATCTGCCAACTTATGCAGTTTCAACTTTTGCAAAATTTGCATTAATGTGATTTCATTAATTTTTGGGTAAATGTATTCTTGTGAAGATTAATAAAAATAATAAAATTATTATGTCTAAAACAAACAAATTAAGATTCATAAACAGCTAAAATGAATGGTATTAAAGTTAATTGAATTACATATTTTCCAATGACAGTTAAAGGCAGTGAAACCAAAACTTTTGAGTTATGTGATTTGAGTTATGAGACCTCTCTTTGGAATGCAATTATCACGCAAATTGGGGGTTAGCTATATAGGCAACCATTTAGAGCCATTCAAGTTTTGGGCTGCTTATAATAGATGCATCTTAATGGATTTCAAATTTGAGTGTGCCAACTTTAGAGTGTTATCTTTTTCAGTGACATTTTGTGATGTTTTTTTCATGCAGGTGAAATGTTCTGATTCTGTTCTAATATTCAGTGTTAAATGAAATAGAGATTTAAGAATATTTATTGTGTGATGGTATATTCTTTTTAACTGCACTTCTAATTAATTGACTTTACTGTAGCCTGCATTTATACTGTATCTTACATCTAGATGTAGTGCTTAGTATCAGTATGAACTGACTCACAATTATTCACAGTCCTTTGGAATATCATCTGATTTAAATTCAAACCTCCTCTGAATCATAAGAAAATAAGTGAGCAAATGTCTTTGATTCCTCCAAGATAAAGTCATCACCAGACTCTTCTGCAACATTCATATTTGGGAGTATGAAATCATTTCATAAGAACAAGTCCTTGTATCCATTCAGAGTTTGAAATTTCTGCTATGAGGCAATATTTTGAATGAGCTTTGGTCTATCAGAAATAAAATGGAAGCCCAGGCCTTTGATAAATAATCTGCTATCATCTGTCCAACAGGAGACTTGATCTTCCCTTTCCTATTTATGCTTGCTGGTGCTGATGTACTTCAGCCACTCCTTTCTCATCAGGGCATTGTAAGGCTTATTCATAAATACATCAAGGACTTGCAGCTCAGATGTGCCACCCCTAGAATCAGTGTTGGTATTGTTGTGCCCCTTTTGAAATTATGCTATGTGTCATCAGAGATGTGGCCGCAGAACCTGCTCAAGCTAGCATGTTGTACAGATGCTTGGTGTGCTTATACCATATTTTTGTTGTCCAGAATTTCATATTGGTTGTGTCCAACCACCCATTTCTTGGAATTGGATGAGCACCTGTAAAGGTAGCTTTAGCTGCCTGATCTCTTCCCCTTAAATATAGCATATACTGGGAGGCAGGTACCATTAGAAGTGACACTCAGAACTGTTATAAGGTGTTTTCTCTACAAACTAGGTGCTGTACATGAGAACAGAATTCACTCCTTTTGCATCTTATGTTCTTTTGGAAATCAGATCAAAGAAGGTCAAGTGTAGAAGATAATCATATTTCTTGTGCTGCATGTATACAAATTGGTAAAAATGACTTCGTTTCATTTTTAAGGTCACTGGGTAACTTATGGACTCGACAAATTTGCATCCTGAAAACCAGGTTATTATGCAATATCAAGTTTTGCAGCCACCCACTAAAAGCACAGAAATCATTATTGTGCTATTTATTCACACCATGGACTTTTGCATTATCAGCTATTCACTGCTTTTAAGCAATTCTATAGCACACCATTAATCTCCAAATTCCAAAATAGGAATGGGTCTTGTTAGCTGTTTATTCCCCAAAATGAATCTGGTAGCCAGATATGTGTGAAACTTAATATAAAAATATTCAAAGGAGATGTAATATGTTGTAACAAGGCACAAATATATTTTTTTATCAGTACTTAATTTCTTAAATGTGCCAGAAATTTGTCATTTTGGTTTGAGTTTTGCTGTTGCTTCAGTTTTAATGTTATCCAACCATGCTGGATTATTTTCTCACAAGCAATTTACATGTGAAAATTATTTTTTTTCTTTCAGATTACTATGCTATAGAATTTCACTCAACAATAGTATTTTATGCTGCTCTACTATTTTCACAAATCAATTATTAGCTGACAATAAACCGATCTTCTACCTTGAAAATGCATGATATCTTATTCATTATTATTATTATTATTATTATTATTATTGATGGTCAGATCCGAAGGTCAAGTTTAATTTTATCAAGTCCTGAAATAAGTGCTGGAGGATAATAATAAAAGCTTGTTTTCATTGCTGATATTTTTTTCTTCCTAATTAGAGCATAGGCTAGACATATTGTACTTTAAAGGTCTTGTAGATGTTGACACACTGTCCGAATATATAGTTAAAATGCACATGGTGTAAGGGACTAGTGTAATTATTTACAGTGTACACACTGGGATAAATTGTTCAATAAGAAGCTTTCAATAGGTCCAGGTAATAAGCTTTCATGTCTCTTTTCTTTTGTGCTTTGTGGCTACAGAGTATTTATGAGTTGGGAAAACATAATGACCAAAGAACTGAAGGGGATAATTTTTGGCATCCTATGGCCAATGCAGTGACTAACATGTCAAATTTGTAAGCAATCAATTGTACACACACACACACACACACACACACACACATCTATATATATATATATATATCTATATCTATATCTATATATATATATATCTATATCTATATCTATATATATATATATATATATATATATATATAAAGAGATAGAGAAGATTATAGATAAACAAATAGAATGGAAAATGCTATCCCTGGATTGCACTTGAGAATGCTTCATAGTACATGTACTAACAGATTATTTTTTAAAATACAAATATACAGCATTATCATACAGATTAGAAAATTTAATTCATATTCTATGGAGATTTGAACCCAGGTCCCGTGGTAAACTGCATCCATTGCCTTGCATTTAAGCACCAACCCCTATACCATCTCAACCATGCACACATCACAAACAACGTCATTGAGTCAGTTGTATAGACATCTATGCAAATCAGAAACACCCACATGTTGACCCAATAATTAATTCTCATCAGCACAGTCACTCTGGATTCCTATGATAAAAATCAATATACACATAAATTATTATAGAGGATTTCAAATAATCACCAAACAGAACGGAATGTGCTATCCCTGGATTCTACAGGAGATGGCTTTCAATTCTGTTTAGTAATAATAGCCAGTAATTACTAAGTGATAAAACCTAACATCTGAGGAACACACACCAGTAAGGATAATCAGATTACTTGTATGGATTAAAGTTACTTTATCAGCATGTTGGAACAAATGTCAGTGTGTTGAGTTGAGAAATCAACAAATATTATTGAGATTTCTATCAGTCAACAACCATTACATGGCTACTTGTGAATTGTAAATATAACAGTTTTGCACTAACATGCCAGCTGCTGGCCAGTATTATATTAATAAGAGGAAGTAGAATATATTGGCATCTGTGCTGTTTCTGCCTATCTAACATAAAAAAACCCACTGTCACTAATTGCTTGCTGGCTGTTTCTGCCTATCTAACATAAAAAAACCACTGTCACTAATTGCTTGCTGGCTGTTTCTAAATACTTAAACTCTTGTCCTTTCTCTTTCTATCAGCACACCGCGACAATTGATGGTTATATACCTTGCTACAGACACACATCTCACTATAATTTACACTCGTGTAAGATTATTAATGGGATGTGACATCATGTCTCATTGGGTTCAGTTTTCCCTCTGAACACCCAAACCTTAGGGCCAAACAATTCAAATAATTGAGGTCATATGAGTTTGTTTTCCAGTTACTTTACATGCACGCAAATAATTTGGACCCCATCAGGGGAAGCTTCAACACTAGTATCAGTTGTTTGAGTCTCCATACGTGTAGTATTTGTGAGGAAAATTCTTTTGCTAGCACCCACCCCAAAATGCGGCCATCATACATCAATTATTTTAGCCAGATAGTTTGGCATTCAGCATCTTAAACATGTTAGTAAATAATTTAATTACCTTTTTCGTAAATCATATTAAAAAATGTATACCACAGTGCCATAGCAAGTAGAGCATACAGGTTCAATGTTAACATCTTTGATATTATTAATGTTACAATTCCTTTCTGCAAGGATTATGTAAAGGTGATACTCGCTATATGCCAGTTCAGTTTACATGCTTGCATTTTAGCATAATTTATAAAGAAGATATAACAATCAGTTTGTACCACTGCGCTCAATTTTATGCCATTGCTTGTGCCATGTGCTGTGACTGGCGTGGAGCAATGGATTATTATATGTATTAATTTGTTTGAAAATCATGCATAAATAATCATTGCTTGAAAACTTAGAAGTATAGTTTGCCCAAGAACTTCCTTAATTTACAAGTATCCGATGGGAAAATTACTTTTGATTTAAGCCAGCTGATATTTATGCCATAACCTCAGGAATGCATCTATGGCATACATCAAGTGTCACCTGTATGTAGTAAGCCATCATACACTATGCACAAGATCATGACTTAAATCAAGAAATGTTTATTTTGTGAAGCTTCTGATACAACTCTCACATTTCAGTTCATTTAGTAAAGCTGAATTACAATTTGCATGCATATTATTTCTCAGTAGTTCAAACAGTTGCAGTCCTAAATTCACTTTAAAGTGTTAGTTTGCACAAGATAAATATAGCATATATTCAGTTTAAAGTGTTATTTTGCACCAGATAAAGGTAGCATAGATTCAGTTTGCATGTCTAAACTTAAGCCAGGTTTTATGCAAATAGTCTTTCTAAAGATATATGAACGCAATATAATGTTACATGGCCTCATCAAACACTACATATATTCAAAATCTTTGTGGTTAATAGTTCAGCCATTTTATCCTTCATTCTTTCCATAAGTTTATGAGTAATCTTGCATGTGTGTGTTCCTCAGTATTTGTTTATCTTGCTTTCCTTTTTTTTCTCACTAATGTTGAATGGGAAGTAGGGCAAGGTGTGTGTGGCATCATTGCTGTGCATTTCCTTTCTTTCTATATGTGTACCAACACCTGGTGTGTACTCTGTTGCTCTGACCTAGTGACCAACAAGAATCAGCACCTTTTGATTTCTCTGACCTAGTGACCAACAATAGTCAGTACTTTCAGCTTTCTCTGACCTAGTTGTTATGTATATTTAATTTAATTGTTTGTTAGCTTTTAAAAAATTTTTTGTTTCATTACATGCTATTGTATTATAACATTGTATACTGGATTTAACCTTATCCAAAACTGAGTTCATTTCTGCTTGACCTGATTGACCTTTTAAAAAATTTTTTATTGCATTTTATGTCAACAACTAATACATAGCTAAATTATTCTCTGTGTTTATGAGCTTAATACCAGAATTATTATCAATAGAAGAAGTAAATATGTTTAGTTGGGTCAGGGTTTTGGACTTTCCTAAGTGAATTTTACAGGTTATGGTTTTGATTTTGTAAACATCAAGATCAGTCTAGGTTATTTTCCATTAGGTAATGTTTTTTTTTTTAGAAAATGCTAATTGTGGCCTGAGGTCAAGTAGAGAACTTTATAATCTTGTAATTGTGCTTTAACATCTATCACTTTTAAGTTGTATTATATGTTGTGACCAGGAGTTTTGGACTGGAATCCTTTTTTGTTCAAATTATTGAATTCAAGTGAATATTTCTCTGGAAATACAAAAGTGCTCTCAGTGATAAAATTCTTGGAAAATTCACTGGAATTTATACTGAATTGAAACCTGGAATTATATTTCTGTGATTACACAAAAGACTGTTGACACATCAACATTTCAATAGCTACCACAGACACATCATCGACTTCAGTTTGGGATATTTTCTGGAGTTTTACCGAACTTTATTCAGGACTTTAATTGCTAGGACTTGTGTCTGTAATTCTTGGCTTATTTTGGAATTTAATTCACAATACCTTAAGTTCTTTTTTGTCATTTTCACTTTGTATTCTAGGGCAATACAATTATTTGTTAAATTTACAAAGCTTGTTGTCTTTGTTTTTAGTTACTTATTTTAAGAGCTTAGTCTTGTAACAGTGATCCACAATAGTCAGTGCTTTCTGCTTACAGAACAAAATAGTACAAAGTAGAATGTGCACTCTCTGGTAAATAGTACTGTGTTAAAATTTATTGGTCAACTTCCAGATTTGGGAAATGCTACATTTACCTTTGAGTCTTTTTCTGAGTAAAGTACATTGACTCTCATTATAAAAAAGACAAAAATGATCCAAAAGTTATAGCGCATAACTTGCCTTGGATGGTATGGCATCTCATCTCAAGGTGGCATATTATCCAAGGGAAGTCATTATAAATGGTGGACTGCTACAGTTATCATATGGAAACTAATTTACCAACAGACATTTAGATTAAAATGAGAGATATACATTTTAATTTGACAACCCAATGTATCATATGTATTTATGGTATTTTTCCATATTTTTCATGGTTTTATATTTATATAGCATTGCAATATACGTAAGAGGTATTGTATGGGCCGACTGGAGCAAATACATTTCACAAGAGAAATTTTTGGTTGTATAAGTAATTTTGATTAGTACTTGTGTGAAAAGAAATATTATAATAGCTATTTTTCAGAAACCTTTTGTGCTTGTTCAGAAAAGGGATATAATTCTTGCACAAATAAAGCAATTCAACACTAAAATCCTTTATTGGGTGTAGTTTCTGAAACTTTGCAAATCAAGAGAAAACAAATCAAATAAAGATCAATTAAAGGTTTTTATGTATTCATTTATTGTGTTTGTTTAGTTCATTTGCATATTTCATTATTTACCTGTCATATATATTACAAAATAATAACATGCATGAAAGTTTTTTTGTGCAAAGTTAGCAGACAAAAATATTTTGATGACAGGATCCTAATTTATCAGTTCATTGCCAGTGAGTGATTTGACAGATGGTTTCAGAGGTTTTAACCAGGGTTAGATTGTAGTAAATGCCAATTTGTGAAAACGCATAGGACATTAAAGCTACCATATGTACTTACTTATATGTCAAGCCCACCTGCAAACTCCACAGATCCAAATGTCCTGTAACATAATGTGCTGGTAGATTTAGGTCTGTGCAGTTTGTTAGGAGCAATAAGTAGAACAAACAACATAGATATTGATCTGCCAGCACATTATGTGATAGCAGATCGGGGTCTTTGGTGTTTGCATTTGGACTCAACTTATAAGTAAGCATAGATGGTAATTTGTAAGATAGTGGACATGGTGTTGTATAAAAGGAAATGCTTATGATTTATGTTTTGTTTTTATTTTATTGGAAAATCCCATGCTTTTGACTGGCATTCCTCCTTCATAATTGTCTGTGTGATATTCACCTTGTCAGGGAATAAAGTGTCTCACTTTTGTATGTCGTCATGAAAACCCTCACCAGAAAAAAATTATTATTCTGAAATTATTAAAATTGTATGTTGCTAATACTGTGTGATTTACAATTCACTAAAACATAATGATGCTAATATGCTGTGATTTATTTTTTCTCTCATTTTTGTATCAGATGAAGCTACTAGAGATCAGGCAAACATATTCTCATATCAAATGCCAGTTCCATGTAACATGAGAACAGAGAACAGACAATGGATTTCATTGTAAGATTTTTATTTTGAGCTTTGAGGGATTCCATCCATATTTTATGGCATAAAGTCCATCCTCTTTTGCCAGATATAGTTTGTATTAGTAATAATAATACTAATAACTTAATTTTTTTTTGCTAACAAAGTAACAAAATATAGACCCATTTCATCTTGCAAATAAATTTTATGTCAAGGGAGGCAACTGAGATTTAGGGGAATGATTAAACCAATAGTATTTATCTCCCTTGGACATTGTTTCTCTGATTGTTATACTTCCAACAATAGTAGTAAATGCTTTTAAAAGGAAATCACCATAATAATGCCCACAATAATGTTTTAGATACAAGTTTGCAAATGACATATATAGAAAAGAAGAATTTTGAAAAATTTTATAAAGATTATTTAGGGCAATATGTTTATGACAGCAAAAAGACCAGGAATAGCAATATCTTGGGAGTGATGTTTTTCCATATAATCCTATCGATGTTTCATATCACTTGAACCTTTTAGGCTACCAGTATTTTGAATACTTTGATTATTCCATACATTTGAAAGAAAATGCAGGGATCATGTAATTCTTACTGCCTGAACATGTGTGCACTGGTAAGATCATGCAACACAATCCAAGAGGGAGATTTCAAACTTTGTGATATGATTGACTGTTGACAGTGTACAGAGTTTTTAAAATGATGAGGTTGCAGAATCTACTGACAGGGTGTTGGTCCAACTGGCAATGGATGTTAAAATCAATAACAATTTTCCTCCACTTGTCGAGGAATATCTGCTTCAGAATGTTACATGCAGATATAATCTTGTTAGGGGTCAAGTAGAAATTGCCATTTGGACCCACCCTGATATACCACTACCAACTCGAGGTCAACTTGGAATTATCGCATGTGCACGTGAAAACGCTGAAGTGTTAACTGCAGCAGCAGAAGAAAAATCTCTCCGGATTGTTTCTTCAACAGTTAGGTGGCATTCACCCAGCATCGGCCTTAGCAAACGCGAGGCCCGAATCTGGATCATTTTGGGGGGGCCCCCTGTGAGCACGGCATTTGAAAATATACTTTTAAACAAGTTTTATATGATACTGAACTTGAATCTTTCTCCCATCACTTTCAAATTACTTTCTCTCTATAGATATATGTTTTAAAAATTATTAATGCAGAGTTTGAGACTCTGCTGGCAGAAATGGAAAATCACAGACAGTGAAGAGCACAAATAAGAAACAGCATGGATTTACAAAAATTTAAAAAATCTTCATGCACAAGCCCGATTATAAATTGAAACAACCTAGCTGTGCTACTGTTACAGTAATTTATTCATCAGCAATGTATTATTGATCAGTACCACATTTATGACACAGCATGATAAATGGTGGGTTTGGACTCATGTTTTTGGAAACCATTTGTGGACACTGTCGTAGACACTACCTACCATGACTGGATCACGTGTGTGCAAAACTAAAAGTTATAAGCATGTATTGGTCACATATGGGCAAACTATGTCATGGGGGGTTAGAGACGAGGACAGGTCTCAGGGACCCAAAGGAGGACCCCCCCCCAAAAAAAACCCCTGATACTTTCATACTACTAGAAATTTGCCTCTGAAGTCTTTAACTGAAATTTTTAAGAATCTAGACAAAGTAAGAAAGACCCAGGGAGTCATATCAAGATTCAAGGCATGGTTAGAAATGCCTCACGTTTGGAGAAAACCTCACAACAAGTTAATAACCAAGAGACGTTCCACCATGTAAATCATGTAAAATACCAAACTTAGCTAAATTCCATTCTTCAGAGTTTAAAAAATACGTTCTGCAGAATTATATTTTAAGTAGCAAGTTAAAGTAGAAGGATTTACAATTTGTTTATAAAAATTACCGAGGAATCGAATTTGTTTAATTCATCTGAGGATAAAAACTGACAAACATTTACAACAATTAGACGTACCACAGAGCAGCAGCTGTTTTGATTCTGACGCAAATGTAGAAGAATTACACCTTGTAACAATGTTCTTGAGAAAATTGCAACACCGGGAAATATAGACGGTACTGTATATCTACATTTTAATTTTTGCAACTGTTCAAGAATAACTTAAAGAGAAGAGAACAAAATTGCAATATTGTTTAGATATTCTTGCTAAAGTATACCAAAATGGATTTTTAAATCTATTCCTCATGTTAGAAAGAGACTGCATTTTTGACTTCTTAAATATGCATGCTTATCACTGTAAGTTCAATGCATCAATAATTTGTAGTATTAAATGGAATAGTAAAAGTAGAGAGTTAAAATATACAGTATATTAATGAGCATTCGCATAAATTTGACTAATTACTCTAAGGCGGTGAAATTTGTACTGGATTTTGCTTTAAAGTTGAGTGTCTATTCAGTAAGTAGAGTGTAAGATAAGGGGCCACTTACTGGTCCAGAACCTATGTTCCATTTGAGAAGTAATGAAACAGTCGATTTGCCTTTGACATTCATATGTCTCGTACCAGTTTTAAAAATTTAAAGCTAACGAGTAAATGTATATCTGCAATGCAGACAGACCGATGACGCACATGCACAGTGTGTGTGTGTTGGAGGGGGACCCGGTTACGTAAATGAGGGATCTTTCATAAAACGTCTAATGCTTAATTCATTTTGTAAAGGATACATTAAAATAATTTAAAAGAATTTGTGATAAAAATAGGATATGTAATAAATATAAACCATATAAGCGGTTTGCTGAGTCAGAGGAAATAACTCGTTTGATATGGCTTAGGAACATACATATCAATCTTACGGCCATGACATTACTCATTCTTGCCGCCCACTCGGAGCAAGATACATACGTTGTTATATATATATATATATATATATATATATATATATATATATATATATATATATATATATATACACACACACACACACACACACAGAGAGTGGATATCAGATATATTTCGATCTACATTTACGATTTGTGGAGTGTCACTTTTATCACACTAATATGAATGAACTTTGCTATCTTCTCAATCTTTAGAGAAGAAAGTGTACTTGTTAATAAATTAACATTTACCCCACGATGACATTAGTACGATAATAACTTTCGTATGACCTTTGTTCGCACATGAAGGATGAGTGATATGCATAACATTTAAAAAATGGTTTGTGAGGAATTGAAATTATTTTGAGCACATATGACAGCTAGTCCTCACATACATGTAAATGAGCTGAACTGCAGTTTTGAATCTCTGAACAAAACCCACCGATTCCTTTCAGTTGCACTTCTGTAACATTAGTCGAGACAATTTGTAAAAAAAATGTTTTATTTCATCTCATGGCGATTTCGTTGTATTTTTTTTTTTGTATTCAAAGTTAGGATAAACTAATGCAACACTTTGTCGATACGATGTTAAGCTTACTTAATCTGTACACTTCAAGTGATTAAACGTTTGTGTACAAGAATGTATTGTCTGTCATACATTGTACACACCGTTGTTTTATTCATACCTTACCAAAAGTAAAAAAATAAATATTCAGTCTTTTTATGAATGGACCAGTAGCACAGATTTAATGGTTTTTCTGCCTCCCAATCTATTTGATCCTTTTTTCTTTCATAATGCTAGTGGTTGGTGTTGTTAGATATATTTTATTGGACTATGTCACTGAATACTAAAACATTGTTATTGAAGATACATAACATATTAAATTGGTTTCACCTAACATTTTGCCATATCAACCCTAAATGTTTTATTATTGATTTCTGTAAACAGTGGCAAAACTTGTACATAGCGATAAGAGTCTATGGTAATGTGTTTTAAGCATAGTGGGCAAAATTAGGACAAATAGCAGTATCTGCAAAAGTTTGAATAGATTTTCATAACGAATTGGAGACTTGACATCATAAGTTTAAAGAATCAATTACACACAATAATCCAAAGATGACTGAGATTTACTTCCACAAGCCTTTTTTTCAGTGTTCAATCTCAAGATCTGTAAATGCAGGTTGAAATGACCAAGCCAACATAGGTAATATTGTACGCCTATTGTCCAGCCTCTTTTGGGTCAAAATTAGGATGTTCATCAAAACATTATGACATAAAAATAAGTCCATATATATATATATATATATATATATATATATATATATATATATATATATATATATATATATATATATATATATATGTGTGTGTGTGTGTGTGTGTGTGTGTGTGTGTGTGTGTGTTATTTGAAATTTTTAGTCCACAATGAAGAAGCAAAATAGTGACATTGTTTGAGTAAGTTTACTTTTTGTATTCACTGCGTAGGTTGTTTTAACTGTATCTTCTGTTATCCTTTCAGTTGTTACAGTCAGCGAATTTTTCTACTTTGATGTTCCAAAACTATGGATTGTGAAGGATACTTTTTTGCATAGTAATGGAGGAAACTCTCCGTGGCCCTGCGCCCTTGCTGAAATTCGAAAACAAAATCAAAATTTGTCAATTTGGGAAGTGTCTGATATTTTTAAATGTTCACAAAAAGTAACAAAAATTTCTTGTTTTGTTGAAAGTTTTTGATGACAATAACTGAATAAAGTTATGGAGTTGTGACTGAATAACTGAGGTTTGTCAGGCAACTGAATGATATAAAGAAAAGATTGGTCTTATTCGCCGTCATTAATTTTATGCATACATTACACTAAGGCTGGATGGTGTCATATTCCTTGCTTACAAATAACACCAATGCCGAAACCCTTTAAGATCGTGATGCTTTTCTTGTTCTTTCTGGCAGACAAATAATGTATCTATATATGTACCAAAACTTAGTGCTTGGAAGTCAACAGCTTGTACATTGAATTTATTACCTTGACGACAAATTCACGATCCTCACTTTCAAGGACGAAATCAGATGTATCCACATGACCTGTGTTGATCCCCACTGTTCTCTCGACATCTTTATCCTGGTGAAAGAATATATCAAATTGCTGTTACAAATGAGGCAATTTAATTCGCAGCTATCATTTCAAGCAGTACAAAGCATGGTGGTATCACTCCCGTTTGGTACTTTCAAAGTCTCTGGTTCGCTCAACACCTTTATGCCATGTGCCCAGATCAAAGTCTTTTATCTGCGTTCTACTGTTTGTACAGCCTCAATCACCACTAAGCTTAGGTGGCAAATATATATTTATACAACCCGATATACAACCATTAGATAGTTAAAACGACTTAAAATCTTGTTTGATAACAGTCGTAGTATAGTGTAGTGGTATTTTGAAAGATGACACTTGATAGATAAGGGAGATTAACACAAGGCCTGCATTCTCCAGTGAGTTGGAACATATGCGTCCTGTAAACAGAGGAGTAGCAAGACAAAGATTACATAGTTTAGGAGATCTGTTGCAATCGACTTTCTGTACTGTTGCACCCATCTTGAAACCTATGGTCACTCGAGAATTGCATGCTTTAAAATATGCTACCATTATGCAAGAAAAAGAATTTCGACACAAAGTTCCAAACAAGCGTTACTAAAATCGAGGAAAATGTATTGATCCAGACAGTAAAAGAGCTCTTGAGACCCCGAGACATCTGTATAATTTCATTTCATACGCATATCCTATCAGACCATCTGTTCGAGGATGTTTTAGATTACGAAAATATGATGCACCGACATTCTTGAGAATGACTAAGACAGAACAAGATCTGTTTGCCGTGCTAGTAACAATGATGGTAATGGAATAATCTCGGTGGAATAGGAAAGGATAAAGAGGGAAAAAAGAGCAGGAATGACACAACCAAAACAGGATTAGGGTACAGTAGAGGGTAAGCAAATGGAGCAACTGTAGTAATGACAAAATTGGGAGGCATGCACAGCCCGGGTTGGGAAGTATGGCAGATACAGTGTGGCACAAAAAAAGCAATAAAAAACGACACAAAAATCCCCAAAACAAAACAAAAACAAAATAAATAAATAAATAAATAAATAAATAAAGAAAAAAATTAAAAAAATAAAAGCCTGTTTCAGGGCCAACCAGATCTCTCAGAAACAGAGATACCACACAAAACTTGTCTTTTATGTGTGCATATTTGTGCTCTTTAATGTATTTGGATTTCCATAACTAAAATTTACACCACCAAACTATATCCTTCTGTCTTGTATGATTGTATAACAGTATGTTAGCATGCTTGTGTTTGAGAATTCCTACCATTTTCTCTCCTTACACGCCACTTCCAAGGTTATACGGGTTATAAGGGTGGCAGGGGAACATTTAGTTTTCTTTATAATAGGATCGTATGTTAAGTTATATCGATGGTGTGGAGATTTGTTTTGGGTTTTTTCCACCTTCTTATTTAGCATCTTTTCACTGACTGGTTTTTGTAGGCTTGGGTGCTGGTCAGTAGATGCAGGTCATGGCCAGTGTCAGGTGTGGGCATTCGTCAATAGATGCAGTCTGTACATTTACAATTGTTCCCATACATTTTTTAAAATGCAAGCCGTATTGGTAATTACTCATCGTGGCATTTGTTGAATAATGACATTTGGTGGACGTATATGTTACTTTCCCCTCGTACCCAAAGAAATGTTTTTCAAAACAAAAGGCCATGATATTAAATTCCCCATTTCCCATAATAACCAAATGTCAAAATAATACCGACGAAACACTGGAACATTAACCAAAGTAAAAGTATTATTAATCAAGTTGCCAAGAAAATACGACCTGGTATATTAATGAAAGTATTGCTATTCATAGCTCGCTCGAGCTAGAATTATATATGATACAAATATTATGGTCATCTGCAACCTACACATATGATATAAGTTGTAGTCTATTCGAACTGGGTAAGAAAAACAAGGGACTAATCACATTTGACTAAAAAGTATAAAACAGGCATAACTATTTAATCAGTTGCTTTTGTTCAACGAGAGAATTACACCAAATTTTGACTTGCACTGTAGATTCTTTGCATCGCGTGTGTATCAATTTTTGTGATGTTTCGAAATATGACGTTTAGTGGGCATGTGAGTTCTAAAATATGGTAAGGGTTCCTCTTTTTTCGAAAGAAGAAACTGTATTCATTGGGTCTTTGAAATTGTAGTTTGCAACAACCATGAACTCCTCAAAAATAGATAATTAACAATATTTCCCGCTTTTAACAAGTCCTATAAACCCACATAAGTTATAACATTATCGAATCCATCACACCAGGCGTCAGCTTCTAGTGATCCTAGTGGTATCTTATTCAATCCGTCACACAAGGCATCAACTTCTAGTGATCCTAGTGGTCATTATTTAATCCGTCACATCAGGTGTCAACTTGTAGTGATCCTAGTGGTCATTATTCAATCTGTCACACAAGGCGTCAACTTGTAGTGATCCTAGTGATCGTTTTTCAATCCGTCGCATCAAGCGTCAACTTGTGATCCTAGTGGTCATTATTCAATCCGTCACATCAGGCGTCAACTTGTAGTGATCCTAGAGATCATTTTTCAATTCGTCGCATCAGGCGTCAACATTCAGTGATCCTAGTAGTCATTAATCAATCCGTCACATCAGGCATCAAATTGTAGTCATACTATCTGTAAAAATGCAATTAAGTCAACACAAAAACCTGTCTGAGTAAATTGATTGGGCAACAGTTCAATGGAATGCCTTTTATGTGATTTACATGTTTCATGTCTAGCAGAAAGGTGAATCATTTGATCAGAAATTACTCTCGATATTTCAATTTTTACCTCCACCACACTTCTTTTAACATTGAGCACTAGAGTCGACTGTAATGTGTGGAAAAAAGATAAGATTCCTTCAATCTCGCTCCTCTGGTATCCAACGAAACGGCTTTGTAGAGATATTCCTGTTCTCTCGACAAACTGGACCAGCTCTTGATAATTGATCTGGTGCAAAAAGAAAAGTGTTTGTAGCATCTAGAGAAATGTGACAATATTTACATCCACATATCTATATAAAATATAACTGCATCCACATATCTATATAAAATATAATTGCATCCACATATCTATATAAAATATAACTGCATCCACATATCTATATAAAATACAATTGCATCCACATATCTATATAAAATATAATTCCATCCACATATCTATATAAAATATAATTCCATCCACATATCTATATAAAATATAAAAACATAGATATAAATGTTTAATCATAAATTATTTGTTCCATAGTATATTCTAACAAACTTAAAACAGTATCGATGCTGTACAGCCTCCTCAATGATGTGATATTTATGTTCAATAATAATCTATAGGCTGTTGGTTTAATTGTTATTATTATTATTATTATTATTATTATTATTATTATTATTATTATTAACATGTTGTATCTGTGTTCTCGTCCATAGTCATCATCTCTAATTATCCACACTTTTACTGTCGTCGAAGACGCCATTATTATCAGCAATATGGTCCTCAGCTTTGTCAACATCTTCATCATCATAGTCGTTATCCTCATAAATGCCAACAGTCTTACCTTTCCATCCTTGTTCTCATCCAATATATCAAAAACATCGTTCACTGTGATCTCACTTCCAAATAGCCTTTCCATTTGCTCTTTAGAAAATGCATCTTCCTTTAAGAAAAATGGTCTTTAATTAGTCTCTTACGTACACTAACATGAACATCTCTATTATTATTCTGTTACTTAAATTGTTTTTAATTAATATTAAGGTTAATTTCATGCACTTGTTTTGTAGAATAAATTTCCGTTAGGGAATGATCTAATTCGGAATGAAATTATGCTGTAAACTGAGCTTTGAACCATAATTACTTAGCTGCGAGTTAAATTGTAACGTTCAGTTAGACAAGTTGTCCAGTTGGTTGTATTAAACGCTTTACTTCGACTTTGCCACTGGTGAAAGGAAATTGTGCACAGTTGCCCATGGGTTGGGAGCTTATGTTGAATAGTGCTGTACCCAATATGAATCTCTCTATCGAGCTCACATTGAAAATCGAGAAAAAGTTGCTAGGAACGTTTAAGCAAACTTTGTTCCCTCTACACCGCTCATTGTACACAGGTGAACAAATATCTTATGATACAATACATAGTCAAAACAACATGTGTGTTTTGTCCCAAGAGGGGCAGAAAGAAAATTTCATGCGTTGTAGTAATGTTGAGGCTGTTAGGCCCGAGACTATATTCTTTCGCCATCTCA
This sequence comes from Megalonaias nervosa, assembly GCA_016617855.1. NCBI lineage: Eukaryota > Metazoa > Mollusca > Bivalvia > Unionida > Unionidae > Megalonaias > Megalonaias nervosa. The sequence goes on from JAECUM010013840.1 coordinate 43,177, forward strand.
AATAAGTACTTTCTCCTGACTCAGAATAAAACACTTATGTGGTTTTGTATTTATTACATGTTCCCTTTTTATTCACACATTCCTTTCATTTTTTAATTTATATGTTTTAAAAAATGAATTAATCATCTGGCGTTTTATGAAAGACTGTACAACCCATTCTCATGTTCGTATCTGGGGCTAGGCCTAAAAATATAATGTGGAGTTGCGTCATCGGTCTGTCTACATTGCAAATATGATGATTAGCTTTAAATCTTTACAAATGTTGTATGGGACCTATAAATTGATTTAATCTGCAGTCTTAGGCAAGTCGATATTTTTCCTTAGTTCTCAAATGGAACATAGGTTTTTGACCAGTAAGGGCCCTTTTTCTTACACTCGACTTACTGAATATACATTCTGCTTCCAAAAACATTTTATGGGGAAACGTTACAAATTAACAGTAATTAAATACATACAAGTTTATACAAAAAGCTCATGTATTTACATTCAGACTCTTTATTTTTATGTTTGCATTTAATACAAGAAATTATTAATGCATTGAACTTAGAGTGACAATTCAAGCATATATTTTTAAGCTTATCGTTTTAAAAATCAAAGATTCGGCTTCTTCTTAACATGAGAACTGAATTTTTAATATTCATTTGGATATAATTAACAAGTATATTATAAACAATATTTCAAAATTGTTCTGTTTTCTTCTTTTTATTTTCTACTTTAAAAAGTCGTGATAATTTAAAATGTAAACATACAGTTTGCTCTGTGTGACCCAGTAATGAAAAAGTCTCAACACATTGCTACAAGATTTAAGTATTCTAAATTTGCGTCAACAAGCAAAACATCTGCTCTCAAATTCCTCTGTAAGTTTAATGTCCTTCCACTTAAACTTTCTCCTTAATTATATATTTCTGCGCACCAAATGTTGAACCCCTGAATCTGAAATGGGTTTTAGAAATGTGTGGTATTTTAGATGAATGTCTCTTGGGAATGAAACACGGGGTAAAGTTTTTCCTCAAATATGGGTCACTAGCTTCACCTGAGAACTCATTGTCAAACACTCTGTTCCAGATATTGTTGTCCACCTCAACTAACTCAATTTCTCAGTATAGATACAGTAAACTACACATAAACTGTCCGTTACTACTTACTGTACTCTCCCTTATCCTCAGAAGATAAGGCGGCCATTTTCACCAAATATAACAGCATTTCTTACAGTTACGAACATGTTTTAGCATCTTTGAATAATTTAAATTTATAGTAGTAAATCATTCTGGTTATTTTGTAAATGGACTATTATTTAATTTTTCAAGTTGTAAAAGTAGTTCCAGGCGAGGTGTGCAATCACTCATGTAAGTTCAAATGAGTACGCAATAAAAGCTCTGAAGCAATATTTTAATCTCAGTGCAGATTTTTTGAAACAACATAGCGCAAGACATTCAACTATTCCGGAGCAGGCACTATACTGGAACAACAGATGAGGAGTCATTACTAAACACAGCGTGTTGTCACCATATCCATGAAGTGATTATGTTCCATGTGTACAACACATACTTTGCTGCATCATGGTATGAAGAGATGAGAATCTTCCAGTGCTGATGCGATCATTGGAGCAAACTCCAACAGATTTCGTGGCATGTGAAAGATATCGACTCCAAAATCTATGGAGAATTGATAGCTGGTGCATTGTCTTTGCGCAAAAGACACTGGAAGGAGCATCCCAGCCAAAAGACGACTGTAAGGAATTTCTTCAAATTTCCCTCACCTTTCTTGGAGAAGTGCTACCTGGAGGTGCCACATTTCGTGCTCCAGGAGCACTCAGTCATGTTCGCTGGATGGCAAAGGCTTTCTGTGTAATAAAAATTACACATTTCTCAACCAGTTTGTAATGATTCCATATGAAGAATAGAACCTGTTATGTTTTGCAGTCTTTGCAGTTTCATTAACATGGAACACTGGTTCAGGTCACCATGTTCTTCGTGGTTGTGAAATTTTAATGTTCGAGTTGGATCATTCATCCAATCCTTTCTTTTAAAAGTTGTATCTGATAAAAAGAAAATGCAAAATTCGTGAAATGCAAATAAATCGCATAAGAAACACTGAGCTAGTATAAGAATAACTGAAAACCAAAATAAGACAAACCATCACAAGAATCTTCTAAAAAAGTTATTCAAATTTTACTTTTGATTACTTACATCACCTAAGGCTTCTTGTAGTTCGTTTCTGTCAATAAACTCATCCATATCTGTATTGTATTTCTGCAAAACCTAGAATAGCAAGAATTATAACAGATAAGAATGTTTATTGACTCATTGACCAGATTGTTTTTCACTATATGTATTGTGATGATTTGACCCAACAAATCCATTCCAGTCTGCATAACAAGAATGAAAATACCGTCGTCATTATTCCAGCAAAAACATTATTGATAAATATTATTTTAACAAAATTCTGTCACGTTATTTATAAAATAAAACAAACAGACCCTTGAAGAGTTAATATTAATATTTATTAGAGAATTGAGGGGATTGATGTGTACTATTTGTAGCAGAAACAAAGAACTTCCTGTATTTAGAAGGAAATATTGCTAAATACGAAGTAAAGCGGAACGAAAAATTAGCATGACCAGAAAAAACATACACGTATCTGCTTTGCAAACTTGTATCATTCATATTGGAAGAATTTTAAAGGGACTGAGTCTTTTTAATACAAGCCAGAAAGAGAGAGAGAGAGAGAGAGAGAGAGAGAGAGCTATTGTCAGATGCACATGCGAAAAATGAGAATGTGCTAACAATTCATGTAAGAGCCAGCTTAGAGAATCTGGTAGAGTTCCAACCACAGTATAAATTGATGTGCAAGATAGGTACGGTGAACTGAGTACGACTAGAAGCGTCTGTTAGATGCACAGTATGAATATGATAAGCAATGATTAAAACAGTCGTTCTCAGTTTGTATCAATTAACTTGACAGCACCTATGTTATCATGATGTAGTCATTTCATTCGAGAGAAACCAGAGAACCAGCGGATACTAACAGTATGATCATTCATGCCAATGCCACAAATCGAACCCAGTAGTATAAAGGTGTGAAGTGAGGATGTTGCTCCAATATAATTTGCAACGCCAAAAATGTGTTTTTATAAATGAATATCTTGTAATTTCAAAGTGAATGTAATTTGGGTGATTTGATAAAGATATTGCATTATCTCTGTCCCAAACTGCTGTAACCTATCAGACCACATGCTTGCTCTCGAATATGAACACCTTCCACATTCACGCAGTAATAGCAAATGCACCTCCTAGTCCAGTTATTCAAAGTACAAACACAATTAAACATCATGTCAAATGATACCGGTGTCTTCTTTACCTGAAAATTAACGTTACAAGTTTAAGTCCTTCAACCCATCGCACGTGCTTATTAATACATTTACATATAAGACCAAAAACATGCAAGGTGAACGATTTTAGGCCCATTTTTTGTCCAGTTGTTATATATCATGCATGGAAATTTCACACAGAATAAATTACTACTCTGCCCACATACCTACCCAAGCTAAAATTCTTACATGGGGACAGTAAACATTTATTTTAAAGATGATCTGAAACAATGTGTGGGGAAAATCCGTGTTTGTGTTTCACGCTCACCTGCCTTCGCTCTTATTCTCAGGTTTCAGACTCTTCCCAAAGTACCAGATAGTACAAATGGTCCAAATGGCAAATATGAGCTGTGTATCTAAATTGTTTTGAATGCTTAGTAAATGTATATAAGATTAGATGGGAACCTCAATAGTTTCCAAAGTATGATCCAGAGCTAAGTCAACGGGAAGGGTAAAGAAAACCAACTGACCTCAAAGACCATTGTTAGCCGCATGTTGTGATATTTTCATAATTGATCCTAACTTTAAAAATTTAAAGATCCCCACCCAATAATCATATATTCACTTACTGAAAATAAAAAGACGAATTACGATGTGAAACTAAAATTGTCCCCTGTATTAAATCCTATCATATGGGCACAAACGTAATAGCCATTTGTTCAGTACAAGAGTACTATCCCCATCTACCTATACTGAATCCATCAATAAAACAGCCCTTAATTGTTGATTAAAGACAAATTAAAACACGTTTTTAATCATTCTTGTCAAAAGGCAGATACACAAGAAAATATTTCATTTAATTTCGTCTTCTTGTGTTAAAATCTAGCTTAATTTTTTATATAAAGTTGAAAAAAAAATATATATATACTTGCATGATTGTTGTAGACATTGTTCTTAAACAAAACAGGTAAAATATATCAATCTTGGAATGATACTTAATATTTAAATCAATGTGGTTGCCATTAGTAAAGCAAAGTGTACGCATTTTGTTTTTACCTTGAAGAATGCATTAACAGCCTCCAAGGTACAGTGATGCTCAAATTTGGCATTTTCCATCATCTTCTTTTTCTTCGCCTTTTCTCTAGAAAAATATATTTTAATGTAAAGACACAAATGGAGTTTTTGAAAATCGGATTATTTTCAAGGTCCATTTGGAGTAAAAAGGTATCTGGATTAGAAAAATGGAGGCGAAAGTACATACAGTCAAAAAGAAGTTGAAAGGTTTAGTATGGCAGTATTTCATTGCAATGAAGGACATGCAATAAAATGAATATCTAGAGTTACCAACGTTACAGTAGTAATGAATCTTATTGGTCTAATATTTTAGGCAAATCCATGGATAACTGTTACATTTTCATTTTGTTCTTACTTTCAAATTTGTATTTTCATGAAAGCTGAATTTTTTGTCTACATGGGGTGACAAATCCGGACAGTGTAATTTGCAAAATGTTAATTTTAGAGGGTAAGTTAAATGGTCTAATATTATTAAGGAATTTTAATTGCTATTTTATGCTAAATCACTGATCTTTTGAATCAGATTAGTTTTGTGAGTTCAAGTGCCTATTTGACCTTACATTTGTTATTGTTCAAAATAATGGTAAATTATGAGGCTTTGATTTGGATAAACGGAAAATAAGTTGTCCCTTATCTAATCTGTTTACATCTGAAACGACTGTAAGAACCGTGTGAGTTATGGTAAAGAAGGTTTGTTGTTTGCAGCCAGGGTAACGTTCATTTGTCTCTCTGAAGAAATAATGGTTAACTACCCCTACTATGAGAACGCATCATCAAAATGGATAGGTCTAGATTTACTCTGTATTCAATTCTTTTTTGTCATGCGACTTAAGAAAACCAATCCGTAAAGACTATACCATATAGGAAATATGATTGCAACTGAAAAGCTAATTCTAACCAGTAAATTTAGCTAAAGTGTACTGAAGTCACGTTATTCACTGAAAGGTTAAGCATTTGTGAATGTCCGTCTTACTAAAAAATATTGACCTGAACCTTTGCACAATCATACAAATAATATCGTTCTTGCCAAAGAAGGTGGATTTAAAACAGGTTTTAAAATTATATTTATTTCAAATTATTTACAACACACCTTCCAAGTTTCGTTTGTGGAAATGTTGGTGTTTCAGTCCCTTGTCTCTGTTCAAGTCTATTCCTCAATACGTCTCGCTCTGATTCAGCATACTGAAATAGAAACAAACCAATGCATTTAATGGCATCAGAAAAGGACAAGAGATCTTGTTGCAAACGTTTGACATTGTGATCAATTAGTTAAAGGCGTGTCTATCGTAATGCAGATGTGGCCATATTACCGTAATTGTTTTACCTATAATTAATATATATGAATACACTCTTTTGAAGTTAAGTGATATGCTGCGCTTCTATCCTTGATTACATGAACTTTTCATTCAACCTACATATCTAAAATTCTTTGAACTATGTACACAACCCTTTTGTGAAAAACATTCTTACAGGAAAATAAAAGGTTAGTTTTATTTTAGAACATATGATTAGCTAAAAGTGATATGATTATGATTAGCTAAAAGTAATATAATTAGTTAAAAGTGATATCTGTAGATAATGGTCTCAAAGCATCTTTGTAAGAGTGTTATTACCTTCTGAAAAGCTCCATATGTTAAAAAGTCATCACGTGATTTGAAAACAATTACCGATTGGCTGTTTCAAAATGTATTTCTTCCTAGCTAGTCACACTAGACCAGGCTGTCTTCATGAAGGTGTCTTTTATGTCTAAGAAAACATTTTATATGTGTCTACTGTTTCCTATTTTACCTAAAAGAGCTGAATCAAGGCATTAACAGAATGAAATCACAGTGTCTGTCATCCTCTTACCAACAGAAAACCAAGCGTTTTTTCGTTGTATGTCCCAAAACGCCCCTTTCTGTCAAAGAGCTCTGGGTATGCATCTAATGGTTGCAGCTTGTTGAGAAAGCTGTCCTTCCTGTCCATAGACAACCACCAACCTTGAAAAACAATTGTATTAGCTTAATATAGTGTCAAAACGTATATATTATCGCACATTTCTGAAGTGTAGACTAAATCAGATTGCTCAAATAAAGCCCCACTAGGCATGACCTCACAACACATGGGGAAAAGTAATCTATTGTCGTATGTTGTATTATGATGGTTACACAAGATATTTAATACAAGGTTTCAAATGGGAAATTCAGCATGATGAGTATATAATGACATTTTTAGCTTGAATTCCTAAGTACAGAACATCAAGGTAAAAGCATAGAACACATAGATACAAGTAGAACACACAGATACAAATATCAAACAAAGATACAAGTATCTAATATAAAGATATAAGTATAGAATATATCGATACAAGTTAAAACACAATGATACAAGTACTGAACATCATGATGCAAGTATCTAACACAATTATACAAATATCTAACACAAAGATACAAGTATGGAAGACCAAGATACAAGTACAGAACAGAAAATTACAAGACCAAGATACAAGGTAACATATAAGTTAATGAGAAATGTGTATAACTAAGATGTACTCTTTAAACAATTATAACATTTTCCATTTAAGAGATTTCGTCTGTCCTTTGTTTGATGTATTAACCTAAACAAAATCAAAAACAGAACACACTGTAAGAAACTGTAACTGCATCACAATGTGTTTACCATCAAAACAATTGATTGGATAATTGTTCAGTAGTCCACCGTCGACATACCAGTTGCACTGACCGAACAACTTATACTTTATGGCCTGGAAGAGACCTGAAAATATATCAAAATGAGAATGGGAAATAACTCCTGTCAGAATAAATCGTTAGAAAATACAGCAGGAAAGTTTCGTGTATTCTAATAAAAAAATATAATGATTTTACTACCATCTTAAAATAAACAAGCGTAGTTTGGTATATGGCAGGGTTTTATCATTTCCAATAATGCTTAAAATCAATGAATGATTTTAAAAAGGCCATTGAATGTAATATCTTTCCGTGAAATAATGACTAAATATGAGAATAAAGAAACTAGATATCTTTATAAAAAATATTTAACACTAACTGCGAAAAAAATATTCAATAAAAAAAAAATACAGAATGTATAAAAGTTAGAACAATTGAGATAATGGCATGAATTAAGTTATTTACAGATGTATACCAATATGTCTGCCATATTTAAATTCCTTACCTCAGGTAGATGGATTCTGTCTAATTATGCTAACAATGTTTAGTTAAAAAGAGAATTCAAAAATCAATCGGCAAAGTTGGAAACCCAGAAAATATAATCATGTCATTTACATATTAATACAAATATCTTTCCATATTGTGATTGTCTAAGTCCTAGTATTGCTTTGTTGTGCTAAAACGTATTATCATTTAAAAACAATTTTAAGTTAAAACATTCAAAAATGTTTAAATTTTTTTTTTTTTTTTATAATAGGTTAAATATCTTAACAAGGATTCTGAAGATTGGTACAAATTTGCCTACAACTGTATTCCTGGCGTAGTTTGTGATTTAATCGTGCTGCTAGATTTGTGTGAAAAAATTCAAAAAGTTCAAAAATGCATTTGAAAGCAAAATTTGAAAAATTGCTGCAATAGCCTAAGAATCAATCCAGGTCATCAAATAACGAAAAGTGTGTAAAATAACATAGCTCTAATTTTCAGTGGTTTAATGTTATCACATTAAAACCAACTCGTTACAAATGTACGGACCCACAGACATGCAAACAGGCTGACGGATAATAGGAAAACAATTTGCTCTTTCTACCATAGTTGGTGGCGGGGGTGGGGTGGCATGAAACTTTACTTCTTGGATACTAGCAAAATTTTTACTCTCATATGTATTTCAAATAATTTCGGAAATTAATATTTTGCTATCATAAATACACAAGAGTGTAAAATTATAGTTCCATGAGAAGAGACTTTTATTTTGAAAGAAATTCACCAGAATATCTTTAGTTGTCTGTTAATTAATTTGTTATCATGTCTAGGAATTATGTTAAAAGATTATTCAAAACGTCTGCCGAGAAAACAACTTGATATTAAATCATGACTGAATATTAAATGTAACGATTGTAATCTCTAAGAATCGTAAATTTTAAGGTAAGTTTTAACTGAGAAATGTGATACCTGGTATTGCCATGGACATTCTGACAGCTATCCGGATCGGCAAGTCCGGTGAGGTTTTCGGATGGCAATATTCCGCAACCATCATATTCAAGTTCGTTACTACTATGCACAACTCTTTTCCTGTGTTCTTGTACAGCTATTAGCAGAAGAAACAAGTTAATGACAATTTATTTCTAAAACAAATCAGTAATTAGATGAATTCTTTCTAGCCGCATATTACTAAAAGGAATTATTTACTTAATGTTATTCTTTTCCAATGACGATTTAGCAACATAAAAGTTTTAATTTACCTACACTTCTGAGAAAATGTTGAAGACATACTAGATGTGTGTAGTTAAGGACCGACCATTTAATTTTTGGAGGGGTGTGGGAGGGCCTGTGAGTTTATTTCGAGCCATGACATTTGTTCTTGTTCTGTTACCTAAAGACAAAATGTTAAAATAACAATCCATTAAAATGAAAATCTTTTTTTCTACAGATCAGAGCAAGAATATTCGTTTAAAGTTATTTTCGTGCCGAAATGTTAATATCCCTGGCTATCCGTCTCCACCCTGAAAATTAAATGGCCAGTCTCTTATTTACAGCCACAAATACGATCGTAAAATCTCGTTCTCTTAACCTTGGAAAAAATATTTTATTCTAAATTAAATTTATTCGCAGGCATGTAACTGCTCATATCATCATTTTACGTCCCGAAATCCATCCGGTCCGAAATGATAGATATGGTTTGTTGGGCCTTTAAACGACAAATTACCGGGGGAGATAACTCAATGCCATCAATTTCGACCACCTATCTTTTTGAATACCTGAAAATTGTTGACAGGCACAGACTTCCATCAACATGAGTGGGGGTATCTAGTTACAGTGTTGCTTGATACTAATGTTCAAATCAGCAAAACTGTGTAATCTATATGAGAAGGTGATTATTTCAGAACCTGAAGCAGTCTGCAAACTTTGAACTGACTAAACCGCATTCATCATAGGACTGTAATACTAGCATGCATAAACCCACACATCAAAAAGTGGATCAATTTGCATTTTTCTGGGAGGGATTTGCTTCAATTGATTTGGAAAGCATTTTGCAAGAACTGTATTTCACGATAAAAACTGCTTCTTCGAAAATGTCAAAATGCTTCTACATTTAAGGATATTAAGTTAAAGAAGGATTTTTATGTCTATGATCTCAGATTATTTACCTCGAGGATAATCTACCTTAAATTTAGGCGACAAAGTGCATATCAGATTAAAGCTATATAACGAATTAAACATTATAAAAACTACGAAGAAGCCAGTAGCAGGACAAAACGCAAGTATACAGTATGTCTCAGGATTCTGGAATAGTACATTTTGTTGTTAACGTTAAGTGATAGTAGCCTTATTTGTCAAACAGATCTAAAATTCGATCTCAGAAAACCATTCTCAAAGTCGATCACCAGATCGCTCCGGTGGCCAAGTGGTTAGAGGGTACACAGACATCGTAGCGATTTGACTGAAAAACTTTTAAAGCTACGTTAAAACCCCATATCACACACACACACACAAGTCGATCACTGTTTTCTATGCCAGACTCAACAGAACGGTTCGGATTTTCAGTCCAACTGAGGAACCACTTCTGAAAGTTATCCAGTCACAAGGCTAACAACCAAAAAATGGTGCTATTCATGCCATTCTCATTTAGCTCTCAGAGTTGGCGCTAGTCATCCCTGCAAGCTGACTCTCAGTTCAGTGAAAGGTAAGATCTCTTAAAATACACTGAAGTTTGTCCTCAGTGGAATAAAACATGAAGTCAGACCATCACTTTATCCAGGAGCTACATTTGATTCTTAGCTATGACACAGCTTGAAATCTTGAAAACCACCTAACCACCAAACTTGAACATCCTCCAAAATGAGTCATCAATACAGTTCCCGCTATCAAATGACTGTATGGTAAAGTGGATGTACGAGTAGTAAACTAATAGACAGATCCTGGACCAGAGGCCCAACTCCCCTAGTAAAACAAAATCAGGTAACATAAAGTATTTTACTAAGGAAGTTGGGTCACCCGATAAATTAAACATTTTTTTGTGTTACCTGATTTGTTTTGGGGGAGTTGGGCCTCCGATCCAGGATCTGCCTATTAGTTTACTACTATATTTTAAAGTTTAGACAAAATTTCATACCCTATCATTATCATACTTTCTTTGATAATCTTTTTCATACCTGCTGACTTTCATTGGTAGAATATCTGTTAACATACTGTCAATAATACGAAACTCGCGTATTAAATTGTCCATATCATATTTTACACCTCGTAAGTAAGATCGTATCTGATCAAGTAATTTTTTATAAGTTATACTAGCTGTTTTGCAGGCATTTTTTTTAGTCACAAGTCGAGGTTCAATTTTTTTACACGCTGTTGCAACAGAAACACCAACGCCTGATACTATTAACAAAAACGGATTTAATGATGCTCCACTTGAAATTATACCAGAGCCGGTCAATAACAACGGTAAATATGATATTATCCGAAGTATTTTGCTATAGTATTTATAACATTCTTTTACACGCCAGAGGTTTTTATAATAAAATTTGTAATATTTTACTAATGCGCCCACATCTTGTTTTGGAATTTCTTCTAATATATGATTGAAATCGACGATTTGTTTTTTCATTATACAATATTTTATACAAAGACAAAAGTTCTATCACCAGCAATCGAATCGAGAAACTCGCGGAATTTATTATTTTCAGGATCAACTATAAACTCTCTATATTTATCATAAACATCTGACGAAGTATCGTCATATCGTTTATCTGTTAGTACATACTGTTTCTTTAACCAAGCGTATGAATCAAAACTATTTCCTACTTCACTCTCATACAAATCTGTTTTATTTACAAAATTACTGTAATCGATTTCTGTTTCATCAATATACCCTAAAACTAAGCTCAACTGATCTAACGTGCAATTTTTGAGAACAAGATGTTGTCTGATAATTGTATATGCGACTACGAAATTTGCCAACATTAATTTCTTAAGCTGATCTAGTTCAATTGTAAGAAGACCAACAGCAGAAGCTACTTTTAGCATTAATTTCTCATATGGTTTTGTGAGTATTGTTTTAACTTCGTTGTAATAATTTCGTAGTGACAATTGTCTAGAGTATTGTAATGATGGTAACGGAACATCATCTTCTTCACTTATATCATAATAAGAATCAGACTTTACTCCCAACTTTGACCGACTTCTGAAAAAAAACTTTTCTCGCTCATCATCACTAAAAGTACTAATTTCATCGTCTAAACGTTTGATTATCTTTAGAGACTTGTTAACAATAATCGGATCAAATTCTGGGTCTTTTTTACGTATCATTGGCAAAATTGCGTTTGCGTATACTTTAATAATTATATCTGCGTCTGACGCCATAGTGACGACTTTAACCAAGGTTTCTTTGTCATGGTAGTACATACCGAGATGTTTAAATATATCTCGTTTTGAAAAACTTCCATATAAAACTCTACTTCTTTTTATTTTCATTTTTCTATTTTCTGCTAGTTTGTCAAGACGAGTATGATTTTCGTTTATTCGTCTTTCTTCCAGTGTTCTTCCACCATGAGCTCGTGCCTTTATTAAGTCTGATTTTATTATCAAATCTATGTTAGACCAATCAAGCTCGAGTAATATGTTTTTAAGTACAATTTCAACTTGTTTTTGTTCTTCTAGACAATCATCAGGATGACAGTATCTGTTTATAATATCAAAGTTTTCTATTGCTTTTTTCAGTTGTGGCCCTCGCATATGCATAACGCGAATAAAATTAGTAACATGATCTGGTGATATTAGTTTGTCTAATAAACTAATGCCAGTATATCATATTTTGAATCTTTTCCGCTACTTTATTAACAGCTCCAACATTTTTGTTGGGGTTAAAAATATTATCATAAAATTCTTTTGCAACGGTTATAATTGGTGGTTCCGTCATTATTTTATAGCATTAGATTAAATTTGTTCGTCGAGTGTATATATTTGAAATGCTGTCAGTCCTGGAAATGGATGTTCAGCAGCTAAAACATTAACTCGAAAATAGAAGTACTTGTTAACAGTGTTTTCTGTCGGGATTGTAATATATTGTGTTGTTGAAATGTAAGTGTCTGTTGTGCTATACAATGTTGTCCAGTTGATATCGTCATTTGATCCTTCCAATCGCCAATTATAAATTCGACCAACACTGGAGTTTAATCGGCCTCGCAAATGAAATTGCCAAATAGCAACGGCATTGGGACATTTAATTTTAATCCAAAACTTTTCAACTTCTCCGTTGGTCGTCCACTCATATCTATCAGAGAAAGCGTAATAAGGATAATTTTCAGGATAATATGCTGATGCACTTACCTCAAACCCAACTCGATTGTCAGTTGCTTTATAAAGTATTGGAATATATCCAACGTTGTTTTTAGTTCGTTTTATACCACCACCACCAGATACACTGTCAACCTACGCTTTATTTGTCAGATCATTAGGGCTAACTGGAACATACGTCGTAGTTATTTTTTTGTCTCTCATGTTTATATTACCTGACATTGGTCAACCAGATTTTTTAAAGTATGGGGCAAGTTCTTCTTTCAACTGAGCATAACTAATCGCATCAGCATCATTAACTGGTGAGATTGTCGGTAGTCCAATTATTTTTGAATTTGACATAAACAGGTTACCTGTCATTGTATCGCCGGGTTTGTTAAGTTTATTGTCGTCAACGGATTTTAGTTGTGCATAACTTACCGCTTGTGTTTGATTTAAGTTTTCTGGCGGATATGCAGTCTCTAAATTTATAATTTTTTTCCCTGACATATTAATATTACCTATAACCGTTCCACCGATTTTATCAAGTTTGTTATCGTCCACATACCTCAACTGCGCATAACTTACCGCTTGTGTAAAATTTAAGTTTGCTGATGGATATCTGGTCTCCAAATTTATTATTTTTTTTTCTAACATATCTAAGTTACCGCTTAAAGTTCCTCCTGTCAACGACAACTTGTTGTCATCAACGGATTTTAGTTGTGCATAACTGACAGCTTGTGTAAGGTCAACTCTTACTGGCGGATACGCTGTTTCTAAACCTAGTACTCGTTGATTTGACATAAACAGGTTTCCTGTCATTGTGTCACCAATTTTTCCAGGTAACCCGATAAATCAATCTTGCCGTTTGTTATTGTTATTGTACTTTCAGCTGATGAATTTCCTGTTAATGTTCCAAATTTTGTATAGTAACTCATTATTTATTGTCCTACATAAAATTGTTAACATTAGTCAGTTTAATATAACATAAAATTATATAACAACAATGACGATGATATTAAATTTTGATACAGAGTGGTTGGTGAAACATAAACATAACAACGAACTTCCAGATTGTCATTATCTTATTGTTGGACGAACTGGATCGGGAAAAACAAAGTTGCTAATGAACTTGCTTCTCGGCGATAATTTTAACTACGGTCGAGTTTATATTTACACAGTTAATCCGCAGCAAGATAAGTACGAGCTACTAAGCAAATATAATGACAAACTTCGTGATGATCTTGATGCTGGTGAAGATTTTTTTTATAATCAGACAACCAGAAGATCTTGTTCCACTTAATCAACTTGACTCGGATGAACATAAGAATGTAGAAATGAATAAAATAAGATCGTATTTTTCACTGTCGCGAAATAAGAAATGTAATTCTGTTTATTTAGCCCAAGGTTTTTATAATGTTGACAGATTTATTCGGCGAAATGCCGGTTGTTTTATAGTATTTCCGGGACTGGACAATGTTGACGTTAGAAATATCGCGAACGAGCAATGCGGTGATGTGACAAAAGATAAATTTATCGAATTATATCATAAAGCTACAAAGGATAAATATAACTTTTTCTTATTTGATAAACTTACAAATGATCCAACTAAAATGTTTCGCTGTTGTATTGACATTTATCTGCAGTAAGTTTTTGTTTTCGATAGAAAATTATTTATAATTTTTCCAATTTTATAAAATTTATATATAATAATTATGGACAAACGAGCAAAATATAGAAAACATATAGAAGATCTAAAAAAACGTGCTCGATCTCAAGCAGCATTTAGGCAAAAAGTGCAGCAAGTACGACGTGGACAAGTAACTGCTGCAGAAACAACAGCTACGATTCTCAAACCAGTTACTGAAGCACTACTTGGGAAACAATCTGAAACTAAACCACTATCAGAAGAAGAACTGAAGCAACTACAGGAAAAAGGTTTGGTTGGATTAGTTAAGGAACAACAAGAAGCAGCTGCTGCAAAAATTGTTGCTAAATCTGCTGAACAAAGAAGAAGATTAGCTGAAGAACTTACAGCGTATATTCTTGATCCTGTTGCTAGACAAGCTGAAATAAATCGGCTGATCAATAATCCACTCGAATTTGAACGTCGATTAGCAAATTTAACAGTTGGGCCGATTAGAATTAGGTTAGCAGATATAACGAAAAAAATTGAAGAATCAGGAGATGCAATTAAGAAGATTTTGAGAAGAGAATCCTATCCAAGAGCATTAACACAATTTGAAATGGACTTAAGAAATATAAATGACAAAATAGAAGATGTTGAGTATAAAATGTTTAACTCAACATATAATTTTAAAGATTCGAGAATATATAAAATTTTAGGAAAAGAATATAATGCTGATAAAAAAAATTGCACAGTTAACGCAAATACCGGAGGACAATAAGAAACAGATCTATTTAGTAGTACCGGAAAATAAAAAATATCGCAAAGCTATTGAAAAATACCGACAAGGTATTATCGCCGATCTTTATATCAAAGCTATTAATCAAATAATTAATGAAAAAAAGTTCAATCATCGCAGTAATGTTTTGTGTACCGTAGCAAAAGAAATAGATTCAAAAAGAGTATCAGCAGAGATTGAAGAACCAATAGTTATATCTCCGGAGAAAATTGAAGACCCAATAGTTATATCTCCTGAAGAAACTGAAAAAAGAAGCAAATTGAAAAAAAAAAAACAACAGAAATATCAGAAGGTATAGTAAAAAATCCGAATACGAAACTTTCATAAAAAAAATATGATATTGAAGATATTAATAATATTGCTAAATGGCCACAAGGTAAATATGATGATCTTATTGAAAAAATAAATGATATTTATAGAACTGGAATAGAAGCTGATGGTAGAATTAGTAAAGCTAAAACAGAAGATCTTGAAGAACTTTTTAAACGTGCAAGAGATGGTATTATTGCCTACAATTTAAAACAGTTAGCGGAGAAATTTAGATCTGGACAATCTAAATATGTAAAATTTTACGACGAGTTTGAACATAATGAGAAACTTCGCATGAGTGAAATAAGTAAAAAGACTGGAACAGGTGTAAAAATATTTACACCAACCGCTGAAATGATAGGCAGATTAATGCTGTTGATATCATCAAAAGAATCTAGTAATGTTAGTGCTGAAATTGATAATGAAATTATTGACATACTTGATCATCTAAGATCGGAAAATTTATTAACATCTGACGAGTACGAAACTTTACACCGTGATTTAATATAAATCAAGGCGATTTAATATAAAAATTTTGTAAATATCAATTTTGTAAAATGTTATATATATAAATGTCAACAACATTATTACTAGACTCTAGTACAGCCGCAAAAGATAGCGCAAATTTTTCAGTAAATTATATTCCGCCAATACAACTTGATACTGAAAAACAGTACGAAATTGGCCTAATTTCATGTACATGTTGGCATTCCATGGCTAACGTGAAAACTGACGTCAATGATGAAATTTCATTTGCCTTATCAGTTCCAGATATTATAGGAGGTAAGTTTAAAAAAATCAAAATTCCACGAGGAGCTTATAATTTCAATGATCTAAATATGACTATAAAGGAGCTTATGCAAAATGAAAATATAAATCCCGATAATTTCGAGTTAACACCAAATTATAACACGTTACGCGCTAGAATGACATTAAAAGGTACTATAGTAGTTGATTTTACATCACCAAGAAGTATCGCGTCGTTAATCGGATTTAAACATCTAAATACTTATTATGGTGCTGCTGCTAAAAGCACTGATGACAAAAGTCCAGTAACCACATATGACGGTGAACTGCCGGTAAATATAACCGACGTAAACACAATATTAATAAATTGCTCTATTGCTTCCGGATCCTACTCAGCCCAGGGAAGTAAAGGGCAAACAATATATAGTTTCTCGCCAGATGTTCCACCAGGTTCTCTCAGGCAAATTAGTCCACGGCAAGTTATTTATTATCCGCTAAGTGTTGAAAATCAAATAACAATAAATATGCAGTTAACAGATCAATCTGGGCGACAGCTGGATCTAAATAATGAGGTCGTTACTTATTATTTACACTTACGCGCGCAATAGTAAACATATTTTATAAGAAAAGCTAAAAGATTTGGCAATGAAAATTATACAACCTCAGATATAATGAAACAGAGAAAAAAATTTTATAGAAGAAAAATAGTTGGAAGATTTTTGGGAAATATAGTTACTAAAATTATTGAAAATATCCCGGGAATCGCGCGTAAAGTTGCACCAATTGCACTTGACGCGGGTAAAGCTTTTGCAACTGGAGCTGCATCTGCCGCTGGAACTGCGGTGAGACAAAAAATAGCTGAAAAAATTAAAGGCGCGCCGTCTGCATCTGAGATAAAGCAAGTTGTATCAGAAATCGCTCCAACAAAAGAAACGCAACGTGCTATGATAACAACAACTAAAAAACTTTTATCACCAAAGGGCGAGCAGATTATACAAAAATTAATATCTAAAGTAACGGCGCCGCAATGAAATTTTATATAATCTAATAAATAAAAAATGTCTGTTAAAAATTATCTCGATTTAGCAGAAATTTATGACACCGATGACACTGTAACAGAATTTGAATACGTTAAATATCTCGATGAAAATTCTAATGAACCAAATAAAGCTGGTATTAGAACATTTAATACTCGAGACGAAGATGTATTTCTACTGCCACATAAGGCAATGTTAGAAGTTCGCGGTCAGATTATGACAGTAGCCAATCCGCCTGTTGCAATTGCAGCTGGAACAGAAGTAGCTCTTATAAATAATGGCTGGTGCTTATTCAAAAGTGCTCGATATCAACTAGCTAATCAAACTATTGAGGATATTTCAAGTCACTTACAAGTTGCAAGTTCAATTTTAAATATTATTTCGTTTTCCGATGATTATTCAAGATCAACTACAACGAACATGATGTGGTTTAAAGATACTGGAACTGGTGGTGCAGGTGTTGTTGCATCAGTTGAAATTGTATCAGGATTAGCACCTATTATAGCTGCAGGAGCTAATGACGCTGCAAATGCTGCAAATGTAAGAAATTTTCTTATTGCTAATGCTGATGCTTTATGTATAGCCGCACCAGATGCAGACGCTACAAGACTTTCGCTCAATGCTGCTTGCAATAATCTTGGCGTAAATCAAGTAGATGCAGCTGCAGACGGTACTGTAATGTTAGAACATGTTAATAACACAATTGCTCATAACAGAAGAAATATACGTTACAATGAAGGTTATACCAGAAGAAAGGCACTTGCAGCAGGATCACGTCAAATTACAATGATGCTGCCACTAAGTACAATATTTGACTTTTGTCGCGATTACGATAAAGTATTTCGTGGAGTTAAACATACACTTATTTTAGATCGGGCAGAACAAAATGACTGTCTGTTTAGGTCAGGCGGAGCTGATGTACAGTTTATCATAAACAAACTTGCGCTGTGGATCCCACGGATAACGCCATCGATCACTAAAATGTCAGAACTAAATAATATTCTTGAAAGCCGCACAAACAAAATTTATTTTCAACAACATAAAATATATCAAACAGCAGTTCCAAATACTACAGACTACACATGGCGAGTCACAACAACATCAAGCGAACAACTGCCGAGACATTTATTTGTTGTATTTCAGCAACAAGCGCGACGTGGCAACCAACAACAAAATAATGCAATATTTGATAATGCCGATGTTAGACGAATATATGCTAGACTAAATTCGAAGCAATATCCGGAGCGGGCGATAGAATGTAATTTTGCAGATGACGCTAATAAAAATATTACTCAACCTTATATGTATTTGCTCGACGCAGTGCAAAAATATCAAGATGTTGAAGATGGATCTCAGATATCAGTAGAGGAATTTCGTACACTTTATCCAATATTTTATTTTGATGTTAGTAAACATAGCGAGCGAGCAGTTGATTCGACAGCTGATATTGAAATTACCTGGACACTCGGAGCAGTTCCAGCGGCGCAGTTGTACGTGTACGCGTTAGTGATCAGCGACAGATCTATTGCGATCGATTCTCGTGGAGGTAAAATGACAGTCCAAGTTTAATCTGCAATTTGTATATAAGATGACACAATATATTTTAAAAGAAATATATCTGACTGATGGTAAAGTTAAAAAATTAGCAGCTGCTGTTGCAAAGCAGAGACAGGTATCATTAAAAATCAACCCTGACATTTCCAAGGGTATTTTAACAAAATTAATGTTGACCAAAAAACAGGCGAACAGATACAATCGTAAAAAACCTTTTGTTTTAAATTTAAGTGCCGCACAAATAACAGCGATGTCAAAACAAGGTGGTTTCTTCTGTCCGGCACCATCAGTATTAGCTAGCACAATAATACCTAAAATTTTACCTATACTAGGAACGCTTAGGCTAGCAGCAGCGTCTGGAGCAATATCTGGCGCAACGAAAAAAGCAGTTGAAGGTCGTGGTATTGTTGGTAGTGGTACAAAGAAAATAGTCTAAAGATAAATTTTGTGTGACTGATAAATATAATGCCACAACGAAAAACAAAATCGTTGAAAGAAAGGAAAACAAAGCGTCCTCGAACAAAACAAGGAGGATTTCTTCCTTTACTTATAGCGGGATTAGCGGGAAGTATTCTTCCGGGCCTACTAGGAATAGGAGGACGAGGGCTAACATTGCCGGGAACACGGCCACCCCGCTAAGTAACTTTGATACACTTGATAAACTAAAACAAGTAAAAAATTTCCACGGAGTTTATTCTAAAGATGAACTTAGCGCTGTATCAGCTGTAGGTTCGTGTGTGATAAATATACAAGATTTCAATGACGGATCCGGCACACATTGGGTAGCAGTTTATAATAACAATTATTTTGACTCGTTTGGACTTCCTCCGAGCGACGCAATAAAAAAGTATATAAACAAAAAATATAGAATAATATATTATTCGTCCAATCAACTTCAACCTGTTGGAACTTCTGCTTGCGGATATTATTGTATAATGTTCATTAAACAAATGTCCCAGCCTAAATTTAATTTTTTAAATTTTATTTTACAGTTTGACAAACAACCTTCTCACGCCAATGATGAGATTGCAATAAATTTTTGTAAAGCTATCTAAAGCTTGCAATTAATTTTTGTAAAGCTATCTAAAAGTCTGCAATTGATTTTATCTAAACTTATGTATGTAATAATGTCAACATATTGTCTTAAATGTTAAACTAAAACAGAAAATATTAATGAAACAACAGAAAGAACAAAGAACAACAGGACGATGCTGAAAAGTCTTTGCGCAATCTGCGGAAAAAGAAAAAGTATGTTTTTAAAGAAATTATTCCGGAGATAAAGTCGTTGGGAGCTGGTTGTCCTGACAATGTCAGGGACGTTATTATAGTAGACGACTAAAAATATAGAATGAGATGCAACTGTGATTCTGACAGAGATTTATGTCTTGAGCAAAATAAAATTGTCACATGCTGTCAACGTTGTAACAACAGAGAAATAATTGGAACAGGTATAGACATACATAAATTGATTGGCAAATTGCCAAAACCAAAGGGCGGTTGGGCATTGCCAGTCCATAAATATACTGGACCTTATAATCCGCTAGATAAACAACTAGATGAAATTAATAATCCGCTGCCAGGACAAGAACCTTACAATCAAGTTGATGCAATAGTAATGCGTCATGACATTTGTTATCGTGACAACGAGCAAGATAAGGCTGGTTGTGATAAAGTAATGTTAGACGAACTTCGTGATATGGAGCCGACAAATATGCGAGAACGTTTTGATAGAAGACTGGTGCAGGGTTTTATTGGAGCAAAATATAAATTAGGACTTGGGAAAGAATTGTATGATGATCTGGCAGCTGAACTACACAAACCTAAAAAGAAAAGTTTACGCGACGTAAAGTTGTCGCAAATGCCGTTGATGATATCTGGGCGATATATTTAGTTGATGTGTCAAATCTTGCTCAGTTTAATGATAATAAGAAATATTTGTGTAATGTCATAGATGTTTTTAGTAAATATGCTTTTAGTGTACCCGTTTCAGATGAAACAGGAACGTCAATGACTGACGCGTTAAAACAGATTATCGTTAGTACAGAAAGAAAACCAAATAGAATCTGGACCGATCACGGAGCAGAATTTTTCAATAAAAAGTTCGAGCAGTTTTTGGAACAAAATAATATCAAAAAGTATGTTACAGGAAATGAGAGAAAAAGCGTTGTCGTCGAGCGATTTAATCGCATGCTAAACAAAAAAATACACAAATATTTGACAGTTAAAAACACAAACAGATACGTCGATGAGCTTCCGCAGATAGTTGACGAATATAATAACACGAAACTCCGAACCACTAAATTGTCGCCAAACAACGCAATCAAAAATCCGATATTAGCGAATGAAAACATGTACCGCAGACATAAATTTAAAGTTGGTGATAAAGTTAGAATTTCTCTGACGAAAAAAACATTTGAAAAAGGATTTACTCAAAACTGGAGCGAAGAAGTATTTGTTGTTGATAAAGTACTTTTAACAATACCTGTAACATACGCGTTAAAAGATTTATTAGGTGAACCTATAACTGGCAGTTTTTACGAGCAGGAACTTCAGAAAACTTCCCAAGACGTATTTGTTATTGAAAAAGTTATCCGAAAACGCGGCGACAAAAGTTTAGTTAAGTGGCGCGGGTATAGCGATAAATTTAATAGTTGGATCCCAACTAAAGCGATGCAAAATTATTTATAACGTCATTATAAATTTGTTCGTATTTCACAAGTACAGATTTACATTTGACAGTTTTAGATAACGAAATTAAATGTAATTTTCTTTCATTATCAACTGGCATGAAATTGAATATCTTAGCAAAAATGAAATCGTATTTTATGCTCCTTTGCTGGCCAGTCATTTTTAGATTTAAAAACGGTTTGATAAGCTGCCAAAATGTTTGTTGTTCGGCAACAGCAAAATTAAATTTTATTATTTTTTTAGCAATGTGATACTTAACATTATATCGTCCAGTTGTTGGTCTGCTGTAATTTTTTGTCAGCGACGGCGACTATCTCATCTTCATCGTCAGATTCGTTGTTGTACAGAATATCATCTTCGCTATAACTAGCAGATTTGTCTACTATATCGCTGGTGATTGTAATATTGTCTGCGACTTTATCGTTAGAGATATAATCTTCCGAATATATTTCAGCAAGTCTTTTCATAAAGTTCATATTATAATATACTTTTATCTAATTTATAATAATAATGTCCAGCGAAACGAAATCTCCTGATGTAAAATATCATCAAAAAGTTAGTATATTAAATTATAAAGAACTGGCTGAGGCAGTTCGAAAATGTCTGTCGGGTTATAGTGCATATTCTGTT
Source organism: Megalonaias nervosa (assembly GCA_016617855.1). NCBI lineage: Eukaryota > Metazoa > Mollusca > Bivalvia > Unionida > Unionidae > Megalonaias > Megalonaias nervosa. The sequence goes on from JAECUM010013840.1 coordinate 65,387, forward strand.
GACGTTATTGTAATGCCTGGCGAAAATGATAGAATATTACTAACAGCAGCTGAAAAAAATAAACTTAATGATAGTGCTTTTATAACATTAAAATTTGATCGCGATGATGTTTTGATGTTTGCACATAGCTGTCTTACTAAGACAGAATTACGAAACATCATTGATCGTCATATTTGAAACTAAATTTGTTAAATGTTAACATTGAAGTTGCTGATTTGCATATATTATCTGCAACAAATTTTATTGCGCGAGAATTAATGTTATGATATTTTGCAGCAGCTGTTATTGACTTAAATTTCATTTCTTCTCTAGTTTCTGTATTTACTGAAATAACTGGTCTAGCAGATCTAAAACCACCAACATTTCCACGTCTGGTGTTTTCTTGATGTGTAACTAAATCTAGATTTTCAATACGATTATCTGTTTTAATACCATTTATATGATCTACAACCAAATTATTTAAAATAGCGTCATGAAAAGTTTCAAACACAAAACGGTGACTGTAATAATGAACATAATCGGTTTTTATTCCGCGTACCACCACATGTAAATAACCAGCATTAAACAAACTTCCAATAACATTTTTTGTTTGAATATTTCGAATAATTCCTTTATCATTTGCTTCATATAAATCAAATACAGGATGAGGTTGAAACTCATCTTGTAAAGCTAATTTTCAATATTATCATCACTAATCGAGCCATTTACTCGATATACTCGTTGTCCTTCTGGAATATCATCGCAGAATAAAGTATAAATAAAATCTTTTCTAAACATTTCGGTGATATCTGTGTCATCACCTTTCACTGAAATTATCATTCCAGCTGGTGTTGATCTGCCAATAGATTTTTTTAGATTTTATGTTAATAACCGAACCTAATGCATTTCCAGCATATAGATTATACTTCGGATGAACATGATAAGTTTCTTGCTCTTCCACTGTCAATCTAATGTATCTCAAAATTTCTGTCATTATACTATAAAGATTTTTATATCTCTAATTGTTTGTTCAACTTGGCGTTGCTGTGAGTTATCGATCGAACAACCAATTAGAGATATCATATTACACTATATATATAACAATGCTGAAATTGCGTGATATTGCCAAAAAGAGCATTATCAAAGCAGAAAAAATTGCTAGTGCATTTACAGGATACGACAGCAGTTACAAATTTGATAATCAAAATGTTTTAGCAAATTTTAACTCTACAAATTTATATCATCTTTTACAACCTGTTATAGCCCAAGAACTTGCAGCTCACAAAAGTATCAAACTAATAGTACAATATCATACGATTTTATCAAAATTACATGCAGTCGAAAAAGATATACTTGATATAATTTTTGAAAATACAAGTTTCGACAGCGAAATTTCCGAACCATGTCTAACAGCTAAATCACGAAAAATATTAACTGGAAAAAATATTGCCACAGTTGCCGATGAAATACACCAAGAAATAAATAAAAAATTGGAGGAATTTACTTCATCTGGGTCAGGTTGGAAATTTGAAATGATAAAAGAAGTTTTAATTCACACAGCAAAATATAACACTTCGAGGTAGTTCTTACGTTGATCTCCCTAAAAAAATTAAAAACAAAAAATGCTGTATAAATGTTAAAAACAACGACGATCAGTGTTTTCGTTGGGCAATTTTGTCGGAGAGACCTTCTCAGAGTGACCATAATGATAGAATTGAAAAGTATTTGCCGTACAAAGACGAACTAAATTTTAACGGGATAACTTTTCCAGTAGCAGAAAATCAGATACCAAAGTTTGAAAAACAAAACAATATCTCAGTAAATGTTTTCGGACTAGATGAGCGAGAAAATGTTTACCCAACGTATATTTCAGAGACTGCTACACAAAAGACAATAAATTTATTATTTTATCGAGGACATTACGTTTGGATAAAAAACTTTAACGGTTTATTTGGCGGACAGTATAATAAAAATAAAAAGAAGAAATATTTCTGTTACAAATGTTTGCAGGGGTTTTCTAAACCTGAAAAACTACAGGAACATCTTAAATACTGCATCAACGTTCAAAGAATAACTATGCCAAGCGAGAAAGAAAAAGTCTTAAAATTTAAGAACTACGATCATAAGCTAAATATACCTTTCGTTATTTATGCCGATTTTGAGTGTCTACTCGTTCCAGTGGCTGGCTCAGAAAATGACCCTAATAAATCAAGTACAAGAAAAATACAACAACATGTTCCTTGCGGAGTAGCTTATAAAATAGTTTGTTGCGTCGACGATAAGTTTTCATGTCCGGTTAAGTTATATAGATGTAAAGATGGCGAATCTGAAAGTCCAGCAATTTGGCTGCTAAAAAATCTTATAGATGATGTTAATAAAATTTCTAACAGATTATTTAAAACAGCTCCAATGAAAATAGCATCTGAGCAACAACTTGAATTTGATGAAGCAGTTAATTGTCATATTTGCGAGAAGTTACTGGTAGACTCAAACGGAGTCTGTGATAAAGTTCGTGATCATTGTCATTTAACTGGTCAGTATCGTGGAGCGGCTCATAATAATTGTAATTAAAATTTCATGCACCAAAGTTTATACCTGTCGTTTTACATAACTTTCGTGGCTATGATAGTCATATCATTGTAGAAGCTTTTGGTGACGAGGAAATTAAATCTAAACTAAAACTAAATAATAAGATAAAATGTATACCAAATAATTTTGAAAAGTATATGTCAATCACTCTTGGTAAGTTACGTTTTATTGATAGTCTGCAATTTATGGCGGCATCATTAGATGAACTTGTAAAAGGTTGTAGTAGTTTCAGTAATCTGCGAAATTGCTTTGGTGAAAACTACGTCGATCTGACAAAAAAGGTATCTTTCCATATGAATATCTCGACGACTGGAGTAGATTTGATGAAATTTCTCTGCCTAGCAAAGACAAATTTTACTCACAGCTCAAAAATGAAGATATTACAGACGACGAGTATAAATATGCACAAAATATTTGGAACAAATTTAACTGCAGAACATTTGGTGATTATCATGATTTATATTTGAAAACAGATGTTTTATTACTAGCAGATGTTTTTGAAAGTTTTCGTCAAGTTAGTCATAAAAATTATGGACTAGATCCTTGTTGGTATTATTCTGCTCCCGGGCTATCATGGGACGCTCTACTAAAAACAAGCAAAATAGAATTGGATCTCTTGACAGATATCGATATGTTCAATTTTATTGAAAAAGGTATCAGAGGCGGAATTAGTGTTATAACAAAAAAATATGCAGTAGCTAATAATAAATATCTAAAAAATTATGATAAAACTCTTCCATCTAATCATATTATTTATCTGGATACTCATAATTTGTATGGTTGGGCCATGTCAGAGTCAATGCTTTGCGGTGGATTTCATTGGATATCTCCAGATCAATTTCTTAAAGAAACTGAAAAAGATTTACATGATATTTCATACTTTGTTGAAGTCGATCTAGATTATCCTAGTTCGTTACATGATCTACATAACGACTACCCATTTTGTGCAGAATCGATGATGATAGATTACAGTTTACTATCACCTGAACAACGAGCTATGACAACAGCAAAAAATTCGATTGTTAATAAGTTAGTTCCAAATTTGTTAAATAAAAGAAATTACGTGATACATTATAAAAATTTAAAACAAGCAGTAGATGCTGGACTGATTCTGAGAAAAGTCCATCGTGTACTAAAATTTAATCAGTCGAGGTGGATGGCGGATTATCTTAACTTAAATACGAAACGTCGTGCTATAGCTAAGACCGACTTTGAGAAAAACTTTTTCAAGTTGATGAACAACTCGGTATTTGGTAAGACAATGGAAAACATTAGAAAACGAGTTTCGATAGAAATCGTAAATGATATAAGTCGCAGACATAAATTAGTTAACGATGATGGTTTTGTCAGCATGAAAATATTTAATGAAAATCTTGCTGCAATACAACGACGAAAGACAAACTTAAAGTTAAATAAACCTATTTATGTTGGTGCGGCTGTACTTGATATATCAAAGTGGCTGATGTACGATTTTCACTATAATTTTACCAAAAAGCAGTGGCCAGATTCGAAGTTGCTATTTACTGACACAGATTCGCTAGTTTATAATATAAAATGTGAGGATGTCTATCAAGATATTTATAAACACCGTGCCCTATTTGATTTATCAGATTATCCGACTAGTAGTGGATTTAATGATAATACGAACAAAAAAGTTATTGGTAAATTTAGGGACGAATTTATGTTTGTGCCAGTGAAAGAGTTTGTTGGACTTCGAAGTAAAATGTACGCTGTGATATTAGATGATAATAAACTGACAAAAAAAGTGAAAGGTACCCCTCGCGGATATGTGAAAAAGATGATGCATTTTGCCGATTTTAAAGCAGCACTAAACAATAATATCAGTTTTATTAAGACAAATGTCATTAGATCAAATCATCACAAACTTGAAACTGATACGATTATCAAACGTGGACTTAGCAATTTTGATGATAAAAGATATTGCGAGGACGGAATTAATATGTTAGCTATTGGACACTATGCAATTTTATCTAAACTTTAGAAATAATGTTCGAAAATTTAACGTTAGACGATGGAATTCCTCCCAATGCTAGAACTTCAACAGAAAAAAACACACTCTCCCACCATGTCACCACTTGGTGGGTGTACTTTTGCACTCCCCGGGTTTTTGATTTGGGGGGAGAGTGTGCAAAAATATGTTGAACGTAGAGAAGGCCCCCGTTTGTGTGTGTGTGCGTGTGTGTGTGTGTGTGCTGTCCTTAGAGTTAAGTTAATTAAGTTCTTAGAGATAAGTAACCTCTGAACCTGCTAGGATGTTATTTGACAACCTAGGGGTTCACATGGGGTTGTGTTTCGTCTAATTTCGAATATCCTCTGAGCTTTCTAGGATGTTGTTTGACAACCTAGGAGTTCACATGGGGATATTTCGATTGCCCCTGAGCTTGCTAGAATGTTGTTTGACAATCTAGGAGTTCACATGGGGTTGTGTTGTGATTATATGTTTTGTAAATACTTTTGTATATCATTGTTAAATAAAACATAATTAGATGCTTAATTTTGTATAGCTTTAGTAATATCATTATCAAATAAAATATCAACCACATTGTCAACAAATAATATTAAATCATCTGACCAACCTCTTATTCGTTCGTCATTTTCAGTTGCGAATAACCATACTGACCCATATTTTGGTGATATATGATATCCAACTTTTTTAATACAATCGCTTATTATTTTAGGTTTTATGCCAGTATAGCATGAGGCTGATTTTATTGAATCAAATCTCTTACAAAATTTGTTTGTTAGATCAAATCCAACATGTTGACGGATAACCCATATTATATAATATTTCGTTGTTTAATATGAAATTTTGTCTAAACTTTAAAATAACGTAGTAGTAAACTAATAGGCAGATCCTGGATCGGAGGCCCAACTCGCCCAAAACAAATCAGGTAACACAAAAATTGTTTAATTTATCGGGTGACCCAACCTCCTTAGTAAAATACTTTATGTTACCTGATTTTGTTTTACTAGGGGAGTTGGGCCTCTGGTCCAGGATCTGCCTATTAGTTTACTACTGTACGAAGCATTACTAGAATGTAGCATGATCGTTGACAAACCTACATGTGTTCGGTAGTCGGACATGCTCCTCGGCCCGGCCTACAGTTTGTGCAAGCCGGTGACCCAATTATAAGGATGAGCTCAACCAGGACATATTTATGCCTGTCAAAGGGTAGGGGATGAGGACAAGGGCTCCAAATTTATCAACCAATAACTGCTGGATACTGTGTTCCAACCATTCATTGAATTGACACCGCCATTTAAATATGCCTACACTGACGCAGAAACAAAAAGTACACGATTTGAAGGCATTTTCTTTGTCACTAGCAGTCCAAAAATTATAAAGAGATACATACTATCAACACACATACACATACAATTAAGGTTGAAACAATTCTTTCCTGATATTTGCCTTGATAAACTTTTGAACTTATCGAGCATCGTATAGTCCTTACATTTACTTTATCAATCTTTAATAACATTAGCCAGAAGTCACCTATAAATGTTTTCTGAACATTGATAATTTCATTCAATTGTTTGACAGAAATCAATGTCATAAACTGGCACGTGTCAAACCCAATATGATCAGTTATGTAAGAATTCTACTTTGTGTGTAGTCTTAATTTAGTGGAAATACAGTAGTTATCTAACTGTTAATCTACAAAAAAAGCCATATATATATATATATATATATATATATATATATATATATATATATATATATATATATATATATATATATATATATATATATATATATATATATATATATCCATCCTCATTTACGGAATCAGATACTCAGTATATGACGTTATATCTAAATATATGCATATATCGAGGTCGAACTTCATACATTGTTGCAGGACCACATATTGTAGGTATATCAAAACATAACTCATTGCCTGGAATCGCATGTCCAATATCCACTGCATATTTTCCTATTATGTGGCATTTGTCTGCAAGCAATGCAGAGAATTTAGTTCAAAGGGTCGAAGTGAGGATAATACCTTTAATACTTTATGAATTTAAATGTTTCAGTTTCTTTACATATACTGTTAATTTCTATGGTTTATTTACTTTCAATTGTTCTTTCCTATTAAAAGAATTTATGTTTGTTTCGAACTGTTTTATTAATTGCAATTCATATATCCTCTTAGGACATTTTGAGATAAATCAAACGAAACAATTATAGTAAAATGAAATAGAATGAAAGCACATTTCTAAAAAGATTTTAAAAAATACAAAAAATAAATATGATATAAAACGAAAATAACTATTGACGAAAGGATAAGCATGTTACCAGAAAATCAGAGAGGCTACTTCATACCTCGTAAAATGTGACGTCCGGATTTCCAGTCTTTTTGGCAAGATTTTCCCCAAACCATTGAAATATTCTTGATCCAGGATTCCAACCAAATCCGGATAATAAATTCGGAAGCAAACTGAGATAGCCATAAGAGTGATCTATAATGATAATAATAATAATAATAATAATAATAATAACTATCAGTAGCAACAGCATCGTCATCGCCATCATCATCAGCACTGCACTATTAATATCTACAATCATTTCGCAATTGGTAAGTAACTTACGAGTGACCAAATAGTATAACTTTAGAAACCTCAAAATTGCGATGACTCCACCGTTTGAAAAAAATCAAAAGGAATCGAAGGGTGATAAAACAATACATAAGATATTTCATTAAAGATATTTACATCAGATGGTCGGGGTATATTTCACGTCAATTTTCATCAGAGCATGTCGATTCACTACAGGATTTACTTGGCGTGCAACATATGTTGTGTTATAATAAAGTGATCATGGGTGATTTAGAATTTTGGTAGTTATATAAGTTACGGTTTACTATCACTATAACTTTGTCTTATAGTGCAATAAATCTCACGCACATGCATGTGAATCTGCGGATTATAATCCGTGAATGGACCAATATGCGACCATGCAAAAAAATGATAAAGTCCATGATAAAGTCAATGGAAATATAATGCGGTGACCAATACTGATAACCGACAAATTTCATATTACCATTTCGATACTACTGGATGATACACGTTTTGAGATTATGACGTAATAAATACAAAGCTTGTTGTTTTGTTTTTAAAGGAAAAGTACTCAAATTTTGCTGTCTGTATATCGCTACTCCACATTCCGTATCTGTGCTCGGACTTACTGGTAATTTTCCATTTCCGCCAAAAGTCTCGAATTCGACCATGTCACTCATTTTCTTCTTAATGGCCACATAGTACAGTTTACTAATCCTATTGAGACTACGTAATGCTGCCGCGAATCAACACATTTTTGTGAATGTAATAGTGTCGAAATTATTTTGCTAGCCACCAGAGACACCGGTTGCCATTAATATAGTCACGACAATAATCCCCTTTTTGAACACATGTGATGGTTGCCGTGTTTGTGATTCTAGCCATACGCAGAATAAATGTTACCGGGGCAAGCCCACAAATACATGTAGCAATGACTGAAACACTCGTTTTCGTCATCACCCAAGACCTGTGCGTCCTTGTTGATGAAAAGTCGAGATCATTTCTGTTTTGGTTGAGTCAATGGTGGGTTGCCATATTCAATGGAAAAGATAACTGTGTTGGATTCAACGGTGAATTCAACCTGTCATTGAAGAAACAATCCTGAATATTTCTTCATCTGGTGGTGCAACCAACGATTTGGGGTTTGTTCGTGCAATGATTCCAAGCTGGCATCGAGATGGCAATGGTACATCACGATGGTTCCAACGATCTATTAATATTTGACTCTTAACAAAATTATAATTGCGCGTATACGAGGGTTTGTTAACACTGTTTTGAAGCAGATATTCGTGGACAGGTGAAACGAAATCATTATCAATTTTATCATCTTTTGTTGGTTTATCAATCACCTCTTCGGTATGTTCCTCAACCACGTCAGAGTCCTTTACTTATATGTAATGATAAATCCATTATCAAACACAAACACCAAAGACGATTAAGTATAATCCAGACTCGCGCACATTTAAGAGGTGAGATATTAAAACCATCTCCGACATCACTAAACAATGTTATCCATTTATTATACTAATCTTTACTCCTCTCATTCGCTGCTGGGTATGCTCATGAATCCCTCCCCCCCTTAAATTAGTATAGATGGTGGTCCAGGCATGTCTGCAGACTGTTCATCCAAGTAGTGTTTTGTTGTAACATCATCATTATCAACAGAATATTTGATACACGCACCGAGACAACAGCGACTCTGATTCCTCTGACTTCACTGATCACGGCCAGATTATTTGTAACAGCCCCTCTCTGCCTGACAACAATATTTTGAATGTCCACGTTAGATATTTTAAGTTTGCTTGTTCGATCCTTAAAACGTACATACTCACCCGTCCAACATCAGGAACAACCCATCCGGTAACTCAGTTAAATTTGCTTTAGTGGCACACCTGCTCAGATCCACATCAGCGCCGTGTCGGGCTGGGTAATGTCCATAAATATTAATAGACATTTAGTATAATATTAAGCTTACTTTAATGTAACGTCAGTACGTATTTGCACGGCTGGTGGACGCTCGAGTGCATGAAAGGCTTTAAATAAGATGACCACACATTGCCAGTCCAACCAAGTTTCCATCGATATAATTGAATAAAATAACGGCAGAAGATTTTGCCTGCCATGGGTGCTAGCGCCCCTGGTTAAATAATCAACAACTTCTAGTCGATGTACAAGCCCACACGAGCCAAAATTTAATAATGTTTGGGTGTCGCTTCGTATGCTACCCAATGAGTGTTAGATGCTGTTATGAAATCCATGGTAACAACTTTTCACTAGTGCGTTACACCATCGATCCAAGCTCATTTCGCATAATATATCTCGCACATGATTTACTGATTTTACCATTGCAAGTAAATCAAGACTGATTAATGGACGCGTGGCCTTTTACCACTTGAACCGGTTAATAGATGAAATCTGCCTGATTATATTCTCCGACTTGTAATCGAAGACCTTTCGGTTCTTATTTGTTTTTGATGTGTTATGCGTTCTGAGCCGATCGACGTGCTATGTGTTTAACATGAAATTTATGTTGCCATGCAATGCATTGTTGTCATTACAACCCAGAGAGTAAACCGCGATGATCACAATCTCACCAACGAAGCCAGATTTTAGTGTGACTTTTGCTAAACCAATTACCACTTGGAATTCGCGCACACTTGAGTTCGCACTGGCGGTTTGTGGATGCATATCATATGTCTTTGATCGAATAATATATGCTGTGTGTGTATGAATTCATATTGCTCGTGCAAATACTGCACATGCATAACGTGCCTGAGAATATTTTGCCCAATAACCCGTGGAACACCTTTTGCTCTCTTTTTGTTGTTTCGAGGAGTGTGTTCCAAACACAATCAAATACATTGAAGGTCTAAGTCGAACATATTTTTCGATTGGTTTAGCGTAACATTTGTCTTGAATTTTTCTACGACTTTTTATTGGATGTTACTAAGCAACGGTTGATCTTTTAGATTATCGCGAGTGTGCTTGATGCGATATCTGAATAAACATCCACAGCTGTGTTTTGCATCAGTGAAGAATCTGTGTCGGTATTAAGCATCTTGACACCTTGACACGATCCTAGAAAAGTGGTTTGATCTTGTCCTAATAAAACTCATACATAAGCAGCTTCGTCAAATCCAGCACTGATGTACCAACGTCAACAGATTTTGTCAGCTTGAGTTTCAATATTATTTTACCATGTATGGCTATAGGGCAGAGGTACAGGTCCATTGGATCCGTACGGGATGGAATAAGACGCTCCCGCCCCCACGAGTCTCCAAACTATGAGTAAAATAGTGTGATGATAGCACAGCATCACTGGGCGGAAGTCTTCCTCGATGAAGTCAACGGCCAGGGCGGAATGGCTCCAAGATGAGCTCAACGACCATGTGCTCAGGGCAAGGGCGTGCCACATTATATCAGTGGATTTCGGCTGTGATCATCCAGACTGGGAGGAATGGGCTCCGCCAGGCTGTATCTTGCTCTTGACACACCACATGAAGACAACTAACAATTCTTCCATACCGGATCGGTCGCAGCCCGAGTCAACAATGACGCTGCACACCAGGACGGAAGTGACAAGTATGCTACTGGTGCCCCCACTACCAAGATCCGTGGGAGAGACAACATCATCATCGGTACATGGAACGTTAGAACACTGAGGGCTGTGGGAAAGTTGAAATAACTTACACATGAATTGGAGAGGTACAACTGGAACATTATTGGTCTCTGCGAAGTGCACTGGAAAAACTTTAGCGAAATAACAACAGATGAAGGGCATAAGATGTACTTCAGCGGAAGAGGGAACAAACACAATCATGGCGTTGTATTCTTGTCCACAAGGGCATTGTGAACAACATTATGAGTTGCTGCCCAGTCTCAAGCAGGTTCATTACCATCCGCCTGAGGGCGACTCCCTTCAACATCGCAATCATACAGGCCTACGCAACCACATCTAACTATGACGACAACGAAATGGAGAATTTTTATAACCAACTGCAAGATGTCATTGACAACTCACCCAAGAAGGACATTCTGTTTGTACAAGGGGACTGGAATGCAAAGGTGGGAGTTGATTCACAAACTGGCAAAGCACCTGTAGACCCTTCTGCAATGCAGAAGAGGATTCATGTCTTGGAATTTGCTGCCTACAACAATCTTGTGCTAGCCAACACATTCGGCCCTCACAATGCATCTAGAAGATGGACCTGGTACAGTCCATATGGACAACATCACAACCAGATTGACTACATCTTAGTGAAAAAACAATTCTGCACAGGACTGAATATCGCCAGAATACGAAGTTTTCCAGGAGCAGATATTGTAAATGACCATGATTTATTAATGACAACGTTTCGCCTCCACCTGAAAATGATCAAAAAGCCTAAGCAACCAAGAATCAGATCCAAAAGTTGCAGAAGCCTTCCAAGCAATGATAGGTGGTACATTTGCATCTTTGATAACCCTGGACAGCCAAGACACCGACCTAGAGTCCTTAACAACCACATTCAACGCAACTGTGACTAGCTCAGCTAGCGAGATCATTGGCAAATATCATCGAACAAAGAAACATTGGAACACAACAGATGTCCTTGAACTATGCGACAAAAGAAGAGCACTGAAAAAGGGAAAACGAGATCATGAAGGAGCTAGAAAATATAGAGAGATAAACAACATGATCAGGAAAAGCATGAAAAAGGCAAAGGAATCCTGGATAGAAAGACAGTGCTGCAAAATCGAACACGGTCGGAGTAGAAATGACAGCAAAATGGCATATCAACTGGTGAAAGATCTCACAACCTATAAACAAGGGAAAACTACCACCATCCAAGATAAATCAGGAAAATGCCTCACAGAAAATCAAGATATTTTCAAGCGATGGACAGAGCACTGCTCAGAATTGTACAATCATAAGACCCAAGGAGATCCAGCAGTACTAAATTGCCCTCAGGCAGAAGAAATTGATGACAACTCCATTCTTCGTGAAGAAGTAGAAGTTGCAGTTAGGTCACTAAAAAAAGGAAAGTCTGCCTGCATTGACAACATACCAGCAGAGCTCATTCAAGCAGGAGGAGAAGAGATAGTCACAGTCCTAACAACAATCTGCAACAAGATATGGCAGACAGGAGAATGGCCCACCACATGGACTCAATTCTTGGTCATCGTGCTCCCCAAGAGAGGAACGTACAGCTATGCCAAAACTACAGAACCGTCAGTTTGATCAGTCACCCGAGCAAAGTCATGCTGAAGATAATTCTCAACAGACTAAAGACTCAAGCAGAGAAGATTATTGCTGACGAGCAGGCAGGCTTCCGAGCAGGAAGGAGCACTACGGAACAAATCTTCAATCTCAGACTTCTTTGTGAGAAATACCTTCAGCATCAGCAGAATCTATACCATGTCTTTATAGGTTTCATAAAGACCTTTAATATGGTATGGCATGTAGCCTTATGGGCAACAATGAGGAAGTACAACATCAGTTCAAGCCTGGTGCAGGTTGTTGAGCACCTCTATGACAAAGCTACCAGTGCTGTCCTGATCAATGGCAGAAGAGGAGATTGGTTTCGAACAACAGTTGGAGTCGGACAGGGATGTATACTGTCACCTACACTCTTCAACATTTTCCTGGAAAGGATTATGGAGGATGCCTTGCATGACCACATGGGCACTGTCAACATCGAAGGAAGAACAATCACCAACCTTCGCTTCGCAGATGATATTGATGGTTTAGCAGGAGATGAAAAAGAACTGGCTGACTTGGTTGAGCACCTCGACCCAACCTCCACAGCATACGGTATGTAGAGTAGCGCCGAAAACACCAAAACTGATGACAAACAACACCAATGGCATCAATGAAGAAATAAAGGTCAGTGGACAGAAGCTGGAAAGAGTCACAAGCTTCAAGTACTTGGGATCAATTATTACAGATGAGGGCTCCAAACCAGAACTACTTTGCAGGATTGCCCAGACAACAGCAGCAATAACAAGGCTGAGACCAATATAGAAAGATACCAAGATTTCTTTTGGTTTCAAAATAAGGCTGATGCGCTTGATTGTCATACCTATCTTTCTGTATGCTTGTGAAACATGGACACTTAGATCAGATCTACAAAGAAGGATTCAAACCTTCGAAATGAGATGCTACCGCAAGATCTTGGGCATCTTATACATTGACCATGTAACCAACAAAGAAGTCTACAACAGGATCCAACGAGCCATCGGATCCTATGAAGACCTCTTGACCACTGTAAAAAAGCACAAACTGAAGTGGTATGGTCATGTCTCAAGATCATCTGAACTGGCAAAAACAATCTTGCAAGGCACAGTGCGAGGGTGCAGAAGAAGAGGCAGACAGAAAAAGAGATGGGAAGACAACATTAAGGAGTGGACAGGCAAGGGATTTTGAGAATCCCAAAGGGCAGTAGAGAACAGGGAAAGATGGAGAGAATATGCTGAAAAGTCAACTGTGGTGCCCCAACGACCTCTTAGGTTAATGGATTGATGATGATGGTGATGATGGTGATGTATAGCTGTAAGTTCACCTTCGAAGATTTTTCGGGATTCAAATGCCGGATCAGCAATAAGCCCCTGAAGCTTATCTTGATCACTATCACGAACAAGGTGGACTAGAATTCACTTTCGCAAATTCTCCATCGTCTTGCGAAATACAGAATTATTCATGAGCTTGAAGAACTCTTTTTCAAAATCATTTGTTGTATACATCTGGGTATAAGGATCCATCCGAGCTTGGAGGCGAAATCCAAGCACGCGATGGACTGTACTGATGCTCAATTCTAATCGTAGATGCAACTGCAGGTTTCGTACATGGACTACATAGTTGATTTTGGTCCCAAGATTTGGGACAAGATTGGTACATTTGTTCACGATTGTACATTCGTATGGGGACAACAACTCGCGGGTACTTATGGCGCTTCTGGTCCTAATGGATAAATGTTACGGATGTGGTGAGGTTCTTCAGCATATTCTGTGCTAATCGATACACGTTACGGGTATTGTGGGGTTCTACAGCGTATTCCAAATCAACTTCAAAGAAATATCCATGGTCCCTACTGCTCTTATAATCGTGCATGCGTTTGTGAATGTAAATGTACTCGGGATCAATCAATTCAAACCCACCAGCAGGTCATGGCTGCACCATTGTCCAATCATAACGATTATTTGTGCAATATACATGATGTAACTGTTTGGGACAGGGATCATACGAGTCTGTATTTTGGGTTAGCTGCGTGCACGTATCGATCGGTTTCCGTTGAATTTCAGCCACGAAATAAACGCCAATAAACAGATGCATATCGATATCTGTGAGCAAATCTAACTCGATTTTCATTTTTGATAAAAGTGCATCCCAAGCCATTCCTTGTGAGGTAAAAGTAATGTGCGAGATCGAGGCTTATGCACTCGCATAGCAGTGTCACGAAATGCTTGAAACACATCATCGAGCAAACAACACGTCGGTGCGCAAATACAGATTATGATAGCTACCCTTGTTTTTGCAACCAAACGCGAACCAAACTTTGTTTGCATATTAATATCGCTGGGGGAAATACTTTCGCACAACAATTAGGAAAAAACAAATGCTTTGATCGGTTGTAACTGAGTTTCAGCTAATCTGTCCTTATGGTTCATTTTCTTGTAGAGATACACCCCTTTTCTGAGTGAGAAAACGGAGTTAGCAAATCTGTCCTTATAGTTCATTTTCTTGTAAAGATACACCCTTTTTCTGAGTGAAAAAACGGAGTTGGCATCACGGTATCAACTAGTGATTTTGGATCAATCATTACCATCCGATGCAAGGTTACTAGCTAGCTTACATAGTGATGAAGGTATAAACTGCATGGAATCAATAACTACAGTTGCCCCAGCCTAAACGTCATGTATTTTTTTCCATATTGGATGGAGTGACACTTATTGATGCATATGATGCCGATACTAATGCTTGCATTATTAAATGGCTATCATGTCCAAGCAGGTTATGAAATACTACACCAATTCTTCTTTTGTTTTGATTAAACCATAAATGTAGATTGCCTGGGCTGTGTGCAGCAAGTTTACGCTCCAGTGACGTGACAGTGATCATGAGCTTTGTAACTTTTAGTTCCATCGAAAGGACAATTGCAGATCCAGCAAAGAGTGACCATATAATAAAATTCCTTAATGTGATCACAGGTTATAATCATCTGGGTGGGTGAGTAGAGCAGTTTTTGAAATCTACATTGCTGTAACCTCAAGCAATTTAAGAAAAACCTCAAGCGAATCCTATCTATGACATAACACTGGTGCCTTGGTTTGCCAACTGCATCTGACTGCAGCGTAAAGAATTCCGCATGAGACTTGTTCAGCAACTTGTGTCGTTTTTGTTGAATCTGTCTGGTCCTAGTCGTTCACAGGTGCCTCTTTGATAAATATGTACGACGCATTCAAACAAGAACTCAATTTAATATTTTTAGGTAACATTACACACACTCCACTGAGCCGGCAAAATAACGTCAAGATTAGATATCTCCATAAATTATTTAAAAATACTATACACATTTATCTGTGAATTTTTTTCCATTATATACTATGTTAACTTTTAAATACGTATGTTCTGACAAAATTGGTATAAAATATTCTCTAGCAGGATGAAATATTATCTCCTATAAAAAAAATTTCCACACTCTGTAGTGGCGATCAATAATCTATTTCTGAAGCAGTGTATTAATGTGTTGTATAGCCACAATCAGTAATAAAAGCCTGACTGAAAACTTTACTATGCAGATCATTATAGTAATAAACAATCGTGTTTACCACGATTAGTGTAGTAATATTGAATTTGTTTGTTATTAATATAGGTCGCCACATTCCATACCCAATGACTGTATCGTCTTGTATGGTCGCATACTGATAACCATCTCGGATTACATTCTGAGGGTTCACATTCATACGCGTATGACTTATTACAATAACATACAAAGTCACGAGGATAGATGGCAGTGACCTATATAAATACCAACAATCTAAAACGCTCATGCCCACGATACTGTTCTGGGTATATACACAGACAAAACTACGTGTGGGCGGAAAGGACGATTTTGATACGGTAGAAATATGTCGAGGCCGTCAGGCCGAGACGTATGTTCCTACGTCGTATCGAACAAATTCTTTCCATCAACTCTGAATGAAAGACTTATGTGGTTTTGTATTTATTGCATGTTCTCTTTTTATTCACTCATTGCTTTCAATTATTTTAATGTATAACTTTAACAAATGAATTAGGCATTTTAGCGTTTTATGGAGGATATTATGCAACCCGAAAAAAAATCCCCGTGTACGTAACCGGGGCTAGGCTTAGATATAAACTGTACAGTAGCGTCATCGGTCTGTCTGCATTGCAGATATGTATTCACTCTTTTGGTTTTAATTTTTTTAAATGTTGTCTTGGACATGTGCATGGATTTAATCTGCAGCCACAGGCAAGTAGATTTTTTCCCTTCTCAAGTGCAACAGAGGTTTCGGATCAGTAAGTGACCTTTTGTCTTACATTCTACTTACTGAATAGATATTCTACTTAATAAGCAAATTTCAGAGCAAATTCCACAGCCCATCAGTAATTAGGTACATTCAATTTTAAACAAAAAGCTCATTGATTTAGAATACTTTCAACTCTCTTTTTTATATTTTCAGTTAACACAATCATTTACTGATCCGCTGAACTTTAAGTGATAATTTTTAGCATATACAGTAGTCCCCCTCTTATACGGCCACCCCTTCTGCACCGGGAAAGTGGCCCTATAAGACTGGTGGCCTTTCCAGAGGGGGAATAAATTTTTTCAGAGAAGTATATGTAATGTACGCAGTAAGAAAGCTGCATTCTTCAAAGCATTTAATATCTTCGTTTAAAAGTAACATTAATTATTAAAAGGTTCTTCTTGCTATAATAATAGACTTATTTCAACTGAATATGTATTAATAGTTCTTATTCTTGCGTAAGCGTGATATTGCGAGCGGGTGTTGTTGTCATGCACATTGCAAAACCATTCAAAAACGTCATTTAAATCTCGGTACATACATAATTCTCTTTCCATTTGCTCCATTTTCCCACTGCTGCTGAATAACCTCCTTATCGGTTACGATGTTGTTTATTCGAGTCTTTCAACATAAAATTGTTTTATTCGAGTCTTTTCTACCTAAAATCCTTCGGCAAGTTCCCCCTCCCCACTTCACCCAATGTCGAGTAGAATAACCGACTTTTTTCTAAAATAATCGTCTCCATTTACGTGATGACATGTTAATGTTTTGTAATGATTTATTCGGATGTTGCTAACTGTATGCGATTTAATTATGCAGACGAAACTTTTGTAGAGCGGACGAAATGCCTTCTTTGTAAAAGAATGTGTTGTCACGTGATTTTTCGGTGTTTGTCTGGTATCCTGTTTTGTTCACTTCTTTTTGAGGCACCAGACAGATGCCCCCCCCCCATTTACCCCAAAAAATAAAAAGGTTTTTATGTTTAAGTGTATCCCCCTCAGAGGTGTTGCAAGTGTAACTATTTTAAAACAGAATTTTGATCCCAGTTTTGTGTGGGGTATTTTATTTTTCCCTAGTGTTATCTAAAAAATGTGTTTCCCGCTCTGGTTTAAATCACCAGTTTGGAGAACATCATCTTTTTATCTCCAGTGACCATTGCCAAAGGGTCCCTATGTCCTGTGTATGTTATCTGTGTAATGCTATAGTGTATGTATGCTATAAATGTTTATGTAAGGACGGCATAGTAACCACATTCTTTCAAAGTTTTCTATTGAAGGAAAAATTATTTTCCAAGACGAAATTTATATTTATATCACTTGCAAATTTTATCATTTTTTATAAGAAACGGTGTACTAATTTCGGATTTATATTAAGAAAATACAGCCTGGTGTTTTAAGTGAGTGCAGAATTGTGTATCGTTTCTTATTTTAATTGAAATAAAGGAGGTTGGTCATAAGGCCAGTCTGTAAGGAACCACATGTTTTTATTTATTTAAATGACATGCTTCTCTTAACAAGACATAGCCTTATTCCAGTAAAACTCCACTATTTAAAATCCCAAATATAAAGGTCCAAAAGGGATTGTATATTTATATAGGTTTTTGTTAGTCCCTTTTCCGGTTTTATTATCTGGAATCCATTTACGTGAAGAAAAAAAAAAGCCCCTTGTGTTTGTGTTTGCATGTCCATTTTCTGCACATGTCTTTTTCGGAGGCTCTTCCACCGGCCTTCCCACTTCGCGTAGCGCCTTGTGGTATAGCCCGGTGGCGTTTCTGTCTCCTACTTCATCGATGTGCAGATAACCCTGTCCAATTTTAAATTTAAGAGAAAATTGATTATTTAATTATATTAGTACAGGATTCCAGTTCTATAGTGTTGATTAGTTGAGAAAAAGGAAAAAAAAAAAAAAAAAAAAAAATTAAAATTTGGAGGGATATACGATAAAGTAGAAGTTGAAGTAAAAATAGTTTCTAGGTGTTCTCGTAAAATTTGATTAAACAAAATGTCAAGAATTAAGAAAATTTTAAAAGAGGACAGGTTATTTACGTATCATGATAACCTGTCCACATTCCCTCATAGTGTCTATTATATAATTAATTAATTCGAAGAAAGTTTATTTTTCTAATTTCACGTCCAGGTATAAGATTCGGTTTTGCTGATATTTAATTGTTTTAGTTATAGAAGCAATAATATTGTCTCTTATCCTTTTTTTATTTTTACATTCTGTCATGACATGTGTTTTTGTAAAGTTGTACGCTTTACATAGGGGACACTGTGGGATAATTTTTATCATACCCTTTCTTTTTGCAACTTCACCAGTGAGCCAAACATCGTGTAAATATTTAAAAATGATACTCTGAATTTTTAATGATTTTATGTTTGCCCAATTTGTCCATGAAATGTTCCATTCCACCCCCCAGTTTTCCCTTTCTACTTTACATCTTTGATTCTTGGTATAAAAGTCCCTTAATAGTTTGTTTGTGTTTTTATCCCCTTCCCAAATTTCTTTATTATCCCTGAATTTAAAAACCAAATCTTTTATATATTTAAACTTTTTTCCTACAAACAATTTTTTTGTTAAAGAGTTGTTTCTAAAAATGTCACCTCTATTTCTGTTAATAAAACCAAACCAATAAATATAGATAGCTTCCCACGGCATATCCGGGGAAGCTTAAATTTTTAAGAATCTGTTTACAATGTTGGCTTCTTGCATCCATTTTAAATTTGGTAAAGCTAAGCCTCCTCTTTTATTGTCCTGATATAATGTTTCTTTTTCAATATAGTGTAATTTGAAGTTCCAAAGTAGTTTATTATTTCTTTATCTATATTATTTAGCACTTTGTAATGCAGGTCAAGAGATTTTAAATGTAGTTTATGTTAGAGTAAAAGCAAGTTTTTGCAACTTGCGCAAACTCCATAATACACAGTGGCGTTTGTGCCCAGATTTCAATATTTTTATTTACTTTATTTTTTAGGTTTTGTAGGTTTTCTATCTCCTCATTTTTGCCAAAGTATATACCTAAGGCTTTAACCTTATCTTTTAACAAGTGGGGTGGGAGCCCAGGGTGGTTCACTCTCCAGTTACCTATTTTTAGTATTTCAGTTTTTTCGTGATTAATTTTTGAACCCGAGGCTTTACCGAAGTTTTCATATTTCTTTTCCAGGTGTTTAAAGGAATTTGGGTCTCTTATAAAGTTCGTACAGTCATCCGCATGTTGGAGCATTTTAAATTCCTCTCTCAAATTTGGAATCTTAATGCCTTCTATAAGTTTATTAGTTCTTATTTTAATACTTAGTATTTCAATTGCTATTACGTATAATAGCATTGACAAAGGACAGCCCTGTC
>JAECUM010013841.1:0-88486 GCA_016617855.1 Megalonaias nervosa
TAGGTCGCAGATGACTGATGTGCATTAGGTATCTTCTGATTTGCATTTCCTACCATTTGACAAGTGTGACAAGCTCTACAGTACTTATGAACATCACTTTTAATTTTCGGCCATTAAATATGATTCAGGATCTTGTGGAAAGTCTTACTGACACCTAATTGACGAACTTAAGGAGTTTTATGGACTAAACTATGAATTTCCTGTATATTCGACTTAGGAACAGCAATTTGATTGCTCACTGACCACACAACACCAGCAGGTACATCAGGTGGTCTCCATTTTCTCATAATGACCCCATTTTTCACAAAGTAACCAACTGGTACTTGTGTGGCTTCAATTTCTGAAACCTAGTCTTGTGTCTTATCTGAGGAATAATACTTGGAGGCCTATAACTCACATTTAAATGTGTTGCATGCTGATAAAGTAGCTATTACTTTCTGCTCAGATATCTTACAACTGCAGTCAGAAATTGGTTAGTGGTGTCTATTATTCTGTGAAGAAACTTACTTATGAATCTCTCTCTCTCTCTCTCTCTCTCTCTCTCTCTCTCTCTCTCTCTCTCTCTCTCTCTCTCTCTCTCTCTCTCTGCTGTTGATTAAGTAATTAAAATTATGGAATTCACCTTATCCATTGTTCCAAGGCACACATACTAGGGATAACAGGCCAAATTTAAAATTTCATCTCAGGTTCATAAATATGGTAGTTTTGTGAAGGTCAAGGCATCAGAAATAACAAATTAGCAAATAAAATATAATCCTTTTCATTGTTTTTGCTCATAGGGAGTGCAAACAACTTATTTTATTGTCCGCAAATTTGTTTTTCGAAATATGAGCATTTTTGCAGAGTGTATGTATTGAATACAGATCCAGTAATGGGATGCTTTTTTGTTTGTTTGTTTTGTTAATTCTTGTAACGGTCACTAGGGAATATAACCAGACTGTTCTTTAGGCATAATTTACAAATGTATGTGGTATACAAAAAGAAATGTGCCTCGGCCAATCCAGAACTTACGGTTTTAATTCCTCAAAATTTGCAATTATGAGTTTGTGTCCAATCGAAAAGCCAAACTGTGTGAAAAACTTGTCTCTGTTCATGTTTTATTTGTGTGAAAGTGAAAAACAAAAGGTATTGGCAAATAAATCTATGAGAACAATTTAGCAAGACAACCCAGGTATATGTTCCTTATCAATGTCTACCTGTATAATAATTCTTTAGACTAATTCATCTAACAATATTGTTTTCATGAATGCCGGTTTACGTTAAATATTTATTTTTCTCTAATATTTCCTATGGAAAGTTAAACACGGTACTATATATACGTTTTATTTATTTATTTTGCTTTATTGCAAAGCTGTATTCCGCTGATATTTCTTGTGCCATGACAATATTAACTAATATTTTAACAGGATAAAATAAGTATAAAATCACAGACAAATGAAACTGTATATGCTGGGGGATGGATGCTGGGGGGTATTCTTCTAACAGAAAACAATCACATCTGTAGAAGATTACATGTACAAATTTGCATTTATCTTTTTAACTGCTACATTAATTTCAAATCCAAATTAATCAAACAATCTTGGTACTGTGCTGTAGCAGTAAAAATAAAAACAAATTGAGCTGGTTACTGGCAGCTATCGATAGCAAAGTTATTTGTATTCAACCTATTATATTTTTATACTTGCTAACAAAGAAGTCGGATGTTTAATCAGTGAAATACCTTACAATCAATCATCTTATATGTACTTTAAATATCGCTACACACACGGATGCATACAAATAATAAAAAATGCAGTTTGGTATCTGGAAAAAAGCATTTCATAATTGTATGGAAATGATATTTATGTTTTGATATAGAAAATATATTTCATACTGTTTGAATTTATGTTCTTATATAACGAAATAAGTTCATCTTTTTGTAGTATATAGCTATGGTACAGGATATGCGTTGTATATGATGTCATTGTTTCAGGTCCTTTGCCTCTCACTATTGTATTGGAATTGGAGATTAAATTGAAACTGGATATGAGATACTTGTCACAGACAACTAGTGACAATACCTGCTGGATATATATATATATATATATATATATATATATATATATATATATATATATATATATATATATATATATATATATATATAATTAAACTGTCACTGTAAACTGTAGATTAACAGTAAAAATTAATTTCATAGGGATGAGAGAATAAACAGAATCCTCATCTCTGTAATGTACTCTCTCTCTCTCTCTCTCTCTCTCTCTCTCTCTCTCGTGAATAAACAAGAAAGAGAAAGTATGGCCTTGAGGTGCAATTATCTGCAATTTGTTCAAACCGTATGAGGTCTTTACTCATACAAAAATCAGAATTTGCATTGCATTACTCTAAAATAATAAACATGTTCTAAATTGATAACATGGTGAATGAAAATATGTAAACAAATAAGGTCCTTAAACCTTGCTTGTAAGCAGCTACCCTGTTCTGCCACCGTGCGGTAGCGGTGAAGTACAGTGTTACACCCACAAAATGTCTAAATAAAAATGGGATGGGAAGATTCAGTGGAAATATAACTTTGTGTAAATACAATTGTATACAACTTGATACATTTAATTTGTTTTGTTCTTCTTGCAGGCCACCTATCTTCCGAATGTTAATACTCTGAGAAATCAGCTGACTGAAATGCCGTAATATAATTCAATGATATTTGAAATAAGACGCCTAATGTGCCGTAAAGTGGTATAACCTCTTGTTGCTAGGGTGAAGGGAGTAGTCGTATTGTAAGAAACTGACGTGTAACTGCGCCATCTGTTGTCATAATGAGGCATTATTTGATGCTACTTCCCTGATGCTAACTTGCAACGTGCTTGATGCTACATTATAATCATACTTTTAGAAGGTGCAATCTGTGTAACTTGTTATATAGCAAGTTTATAAATAGAATATTAAAACTTGTAGTAAATGACATAGCATTTGCAATACGACAAACTATAGAATCAGTTCAGTAGTTGGCAAACTGCAAGATACAATGACGCAGAAGGAAAGTAGATCTAAGCACTTGCAAGCAGCCATTTACAGCTTGCACCAATGAAGAATAGAAAATTTATGACTAGAATTATGAATGTAGCACTTGCAAGCAGCTATTTACAATAACGCAGAAGGAAAGTAGCACTTGCAAAGTGCCACATACAATTTGCATCAACGGAGAATACAATATACATGGATAGATTTATGAAAGTAGCACTTGCAAGCAGCCATTTACAATAATGCATCAAGGAAGATTAGAAATACACGCATAGAATTAAAGCGGTAATCCCCCTCCATAAATGTATGATTCTGTACATTTAAAAACAAGTCCAAAATTTTTTATATTATATAATTTTTGCATTGTTGACAAAATAAATGTTAACAAAAGATGAAGCTTAAGTAACAAATACAATTCCTTATAAAAATTTATGAAATAACAACGATGTGAAATTTCAAACTTGACGTAACACGTTCTATCACGAGAACTTGAAAAGTACTCGAAGGAAAGCTGTATTCATATTGCTTGCCCGTTAGAGACTCGAAAATATGACAAGTGATTTAAACATACATTTTCAAAAGAATTATTGTCCCTAATCTGACGAAATCTGCTTCATATTTGTAAACAAAGTTAAATAACGACCATAAACTATTAAATACCTCAACAAAAATCAATCTAAGTAAACATCACATATTCTGAACAACAAAAATTATATTTGGCAAATAAGGAAAAAATATTTTTTAAAAAAACAATGAAACTTAAAGTTTTCAAATATTACCACGGTAACTCACCCAACTCGCCAATTCATCCCCCTGTTGCTGAACTGCATGTTGAAAGGCACTTAAATGAATTTTCTTTATTTTCTTTGCAAGTGCAATTATTTTAATGACTATTTTGTCCTGTAGAGATACACTAAATATAAAGTAAATCTTGAAAAGTTTGGAACGTAGATAACCCATAGATTTCTATTCAACAATCCCCACCCCATGGGAACCTGGGTGTCCAAGTGGTCTAAGGCGCTCACCTTTACAGATCACTCAAACGTCTCACTTCTGACAACATGAGTTCCAGTATCGGCTGGACCAAAGTGGGTATAGTAGAAGCTTACCAGTAGCTTCCCATGGGTCAGTGGTTCATCCCGGTGTCTTCTCGGTCTCTTCCTCGACCAAATATACTGACCACCATGTATAGCTTATCATGTAATGAAAAAATGATGTTAAACCTCATAAAACCAACAAATTAACCAACCACTCACTGACTCCCCCTCCCCCCCCAAAAAAAAAACAATAAAGAATTTTGATAGGATTAATATTAAGTAATCGGTCCTCCAAGTGTATGGCATTATAAAAATAAATACTGTATGGGACAGGGCATATAAAATCTAAAATTTTCTAGTGGAGAATACGGTTTATTAGAAATTTTACAAGGCATTCGACTTCTTCAACACGGAGAGGCCAGGAATTCAACTTGTATATTATTACTTCCTTGAATTCTGGCGAGATATGGATCACGTATGGTTAGGACGGACGATTCATTCACTGAAAGACTATAATTGATTGGCTTTTGATCTGATCAGCGATTTGTGCCCTTTATGTGCATATCAATATCGATAGGTTTGCAAAACCCATGCTGTCTCAGAATCAAACCTAAGAATTACATAAAGCGATGATTTACAAGAACACTGCTTTTATCACTAAAAGCAAAGTAAGAATCTATTGCAAAGAAGTCTTTTGATGTCTTTCTGAAGAGAACGATCTCAATAGATGGTTTATCAACAGAAAGCGCAGATCGCAAAACACTGTTTCAAAGCAAAACTCGTAATTTATGTCAAGCAAGAGAAAGTACGAGATATATGTTTGTCTACGTTTCTTTTCTGCCCCTCGCAGAGGCAATTTACGGCTAAATGGGACTCTCAAATAAAATAGACCTACACACGGCTAAGAGGTGGAATGTTCCTTATTAGTCTGACTAATTTGTTATTTATTTTGTTGAGTGTGAAGTACTTCATTACGCCTGCTAGTCATGAAATATGGTACTATACTCATGAAAATGCATCGATACCAACTTGCATCGTTACCGCTGCCATACACTTCCCATGTCAGTGAGCTACGAACGATAACAAATTCAACTTGCATCTATATCACCGCGATACACTTCCCATATCAGTAAGCTACGAACGATGACAAACTTAAGTGCAACTTGCATCTATACCACCGCGAAACACTTCCCATATCAGTAAGCTACGAACGATCATAAACTTACATGCAACCTGCATCTATACCACTGCCATCAGGGCCGGATCAGGTCAAGTTTGGGGGTGGGGTGGGGGTGGTGGCCAAAATGTCAATGGCACCAAAGCAAAAGTCTATGTGTCTATTTACCCAATAAACGTGTGCAAGAATAAAACGATCGTCAAATTTCGAGTGACAAGTGACTGTACGTTTGCAAGGGGGGGGGTTGGGGGGAGGTGTCCCCCACCCCACCCAGATCCAGCCCAAGTGATACACTTTCCATAGCGAAACCTAAATACGATGATAAATTTAAATGAGTAAAACCCACCGGACATTCTTCTCCTTTGCGCTGATAATTCTGAACTTTCAAACTTGTTCTTACACATTAAGGATTTGTACATGTGCATATCGATTTTATCGATATTAAATAAGTTTGCTTTGATCAGCACAAATCAAATTTAATTCATGGTTCTCATGGCAACCCCTCAGTTTCAATGATTCTGCAAGGCTGCACAAACCATGGTTCAGTTTGTTGAAAAGTTTTAAAAGGATCTGACTTGTAGAAGTCATGTTACCGAGTCAAGTTAAAAATGTCAGCGTGGCTGATAGTAAAAACAATTCACTGGATGTAAGCAGCACCATAGTGCATCTGCCTAGTAAACTTCACGCGAACCCAAATATCGAACTGCCACATAACACAATAGGGGAGGAGTTTTCCAATCTCTGCTCATGTACAAGTCCCTGTATATATTCACATACTCTTGCATTGAAATCTTTCCAGATAAAACTTTCGGAAACAATTGTTATTTAAAAAAAAAAAACGATCCGCTGACATTTCTATCAGCTATATTTGATTGTCCGATGCTATGGAAGTAAGTACAATGAAAGATAATTTGAAGAATCTGATTGTGCGATGCTACGGAAGTAAGTACACTGAAAGCTAATTTGAAGATACTCGTAATACTAGATTAAGGACAAAGTATCCGAATGCGGTGTTTGCACCTGAAAACTTGAATCTTCCTGACCCCAAGAAGGAATCTTCAGTCTGCTTACCGAGTCTTCTGTCACTGAAGCATCGTTTTCATTACTCCCTAAATATGTGTTTTTGGTTAATGGTGCCCAAGAATCATTTAAATTATCTCTGCTATGAAAATCACCCGAGTCGCCAACACTAGATGTCACCGTAACATACTGACTTAACGGAGGTGTTGCTATACCTGAATATCCCTGATTAAAGATTAATTTATTAGCGGATAAAGTATTTACATTAGTGGCTGTAGTATCGTCTTCGAAAGCTTCATTTTGGAAATTCACTGTATTTGTCCTTTGCCTAGTACGGACACCATGCGCCCCATGGTTACTTTGACTAATATTATTTGTTCTCAAAGCTTTATCAGCGGCTCTTGAGGCGGGTAAATTCTTCTCAAACATTTGAGAATTAAAGCTGTCATCGAAAGTGCTTGCACTATCTAAACTTTGTCTGCTTTGCATACTGCTCCTGTTATGTAAATTTGGCAAATAATCTTTACGAAGCTTTCCGTCGTCCGCTGTCATTGAACTAGACACTGACCCACTTCGTGATCTTTCATTAGATACACTGTATTCATCTGGATCATTTGTTGAGTCTTCTACTGCCTTCCTCGATACTGAATCGGCTTCCTGAATTCCTGCAAGTTTACCGACGAAATTCCCCCTAGGTCTCAAATGTCGTTTCTTCTTCTTTAATTTTGGTCTTTGGCTTATAGTGGCAGAGCCGGGAACATCTGTGACGTGTTGCGGTTTAGCCTTCGACGCTGACGGCAAACGTTTAGCGTCTGGAGTACTAACTTTCCTTGTGGTGCTGGGTGCTTGTGAAATATTGTCGGGTGCCACTCTTGAATTTGACTTGGTTTTGCTGCAGAGGTAAATGATGCTGACTATGATACTGATGGCCATGCATACCGCTCCAAAGCAAGTGAGAGCGATGCCTACGATCCTTTTATCTTCTTCGCTTTGTACCGTCGGTAGAAGAATGTCCCTGCTAACTCCATAGTTCAAGATAAGGCTGATTCCCGTTGCCAGCATGAGCACCCCTCCAAGGAACAGGAAGACCCCAACAAAGCACAGACAACACTGCGCAGACTCTCCGTGCATGCTTGGCATCTGAAAATAAATTACAAGTGTTTGTCAACGACGTAAATACGGAGTCATCTACAGAAATTAAGGTGTAGAGCCATTAATTGAGGAAAAACAAATCATAAAAGACGACATTTAAATACCCCAAAATCAAGGAAACGGTTCATATACGTCTATTTGATTTAATATACATATATAAGCTGTTGGGCCTTTAAAAAAAAAAACAAACCATTTCGAACTTAAAAGATCATTTTCAAGTCTATTTTTTGAGATCTACGGTCAAGGTATTATAGATTTCAGGTCGATTCTATTCACATGATTTTGCGTACACCAGGGCTAGTTACACGCGAATAATGAGTAAACCCATTTTAATACTTTTGCATTTGATCGCGAATTTAATTCTTCCCCTGAAAGAAACTAACTCTGTATCCATGTGGATACAGAGAATAGAGTCATCCCCTTGGCCTATAACCTCGCTATCGTAATATAGTCGACTAGTACCTGACACTGCTGCATGCCAGCACGTTCAGACAAAAATACAATAAAATGTAGATTATACAACTGACAGATTCTGTGTCCTAACAAGTGTTAACCATGTAATAATTAAATCAATAATACAGGAAACACTTTGCAAGTTGGTATTAACAAAATATTTGAAGTTATCGTAAACTGCATAATACACCCGCCCTGTGTTTAATAGTCCTCTAAATAAATAAAACTTGCGTGTAAAAACTAGTTTAGGTCAAAGCGAATCATGACCTTTGAACTTTTAACATCCAAACTGATAGGTTTCTTTCTTACCCAAATTATAGGCCATCCATAAAGTTTGGTCCATGTTTGTGATGTAGAATTAAATGTTATTGTGCGTAAATCACTTTTCCTTTTTCAGTCACTGTCACCTTGACCTTGGACCACTTTACCTCAAAACTGATATAGACTTCTTTGTTATTCCAAGTGTATCAGCCTTTCACAGAGTTAGGTTCATGTGTGTTAAATAGAACTGTTGTTACTGCGCGGAAATGCGGAAACCATTCAAATTCTTTCAATGAAAGTGACCTTGAGTTTAACTTTTTGAAACCGTAATTAACAAGGTTCTTCCTTAACCCAAGTGCAAGCCATCTCCAGTGTCTGGTTACCATAGACAATGGATAACTTAAACTATTGGGTGGAAACCATGTATCTTTTATCAGTCAGTGACACTGAACTTTGACATCTTCAACAAATTTAACCGCCATGCTGTGCTGTATCAGCTGGTATTACAGATAAACAATGTGATTCACATATTGCTGGGGACATGTAAAATAATTGTCAAACACGGATGAATCCTAACGTTCTTTATTATGCGAAGGAGTCCGCTCCGGCTCAGTGGTTATCGTTCAGAACTCACGACCAAAGGGTATGGGTTGAATCTTACCATCAGATCGGCCCAGTGCAGCTATCGCGGCGTGTCCCTGAACAAGGCACTATAACTTAAGTGCCCTCGGCACTAAATAACCTGCTTGTGTTGATGAGCAATACAATATCAAACTCCTCTATATACGAAAAAAGGACTTGGTATATATTAACAGATATTGTCAGTAAAAAAATATTTAAATATATGATGCGATAAAACAGTGCTATTTTTAGAAACCTTAGGGAAGGTGTTTTTGCATGTTAATGCGTGTGGTTTTTTTTGGGGGGGGGGGGTTCATGCTCTGTTATGTGTAAAATTGTCCAAAAACTCTTCCACCGCTATTTCAAACACAGATTTTTCAAACTTTTCTGTACCAGTGAACTGTGTACTGTGCATAACGGTCTACGAAAATTTACGGATCCACCACTGCTACGACCACCTTAATTTTTAAAATGGTCAAGCGGATTTTGATATTCAACATTCTTATCCTTTAACAGGAAGTGGTCATTGTTCGATTGATTCAAATCATAGTTGTTGGGTTTTTTCCTAAAAAGCAAACTGTACTGCGTCGCCTAATATCGTTGGCAAATGACAGAATTCCTCAGATGAGTCATGTGTAGGTCGGGATGTAACGTTCGCACGTGTAAACCGCTCATTTTAGTTAACTACCTGTAAACGCTTATAAAATTGGTAAACATGTAAAGGAACATGCACGTGACTGTCAGCGACGGAGGAATCATCCATTCCAATTAAATTAATTACTTCCACGTCTCTGCTAAAGTAGGATTTTTATGTTAACTCTTTCTCCAAGTATGGATGATTTTCACATCTCGAGGAAAATCCGAAATTGACGAGAATCGATTGTAGCACACATTTCACAATAGTATATATCAGGTTGATTTATTGATAATGATGACAAATTTTACTTAAACAATATTGTTTACCTTGCAAAAAACGTGAATGATAACAAAACCGTTGGTTAGTAACATATCGTTTAAAAAAGCAACCAAAAAAAACAAACAAAAAAACCCCCCAAAAAAACAAATCACCGCTTCGACTTTTTAACCCACCGTGCAACTCATCCGTTGCCGGTCCAAAGCCAGATGCGAAAGGAGGAGGGTTGTGTGTGGAGCTGGCACTCCACCACAAAAATGCCACGCTACAGAACTAAAACAGCAGAAATTAATAGGATCAACGCAAACGACCATGAGTAATGCGTATGAAGCAGACCAGCCAGACCTGAAAGGGATCTGATGCCGACATATCTTCTCTCCACTAAAACTGCTAAAAAGATTGGGACATGGAATGTGAGAACACACACGAGACAGGGAAAACAGCACAAGTTTCCAAAGAGATGGGCAGATACAAGCTGGCTGGAGATCTAGGACTGAGCAAGGGTTCAACGGACAATATCAGGCCAAATCACCTTGGCATAAACATCTCTTCCACTACTCACGACCGCCCAACAAGGAAGACGACCACAGGAATGAAGTGGGGCTGATACTGAGCAAGAAAGCAGAAAGAAGACTGATGTGGTGGTAACCAGACAGCGTGAGGATTCGAGCAGGCTGCTTCCAGTTAAAAATTCCATAGGATAACCAATGTGAAGTGCTACACTCCAAGGAACCAAGAAGCCAAGGATGATTTTATATGCAGGACTGCAGATCTTTTCTGGCAAAGTGTCAAAAGATGAATGTCAAACTTCTGCTGAGAGACATGAATACAAAAATGGGCAGCGACAACATAGGACGAGAACTCATCATGGGTAAAGCAGAACTAGGATAGATGACTAAAAACGGACACGTCTGCTGAATTCTGTGGGCTGAACGACTTTATGATTGACGGGACAGTTTTTCCCCATCGTAGGATCACCAGGTTACATGGAAATCCCCAGATTCAACAACAGTGAATCAGATAGACTACCTTGATGTCTCCGCAGATGAAGGACTCTGAAGGATGTGAGCGCCTGAAGAGGAGCAAATGTTGGCACATGCCATGCGCTGGTGATCGCAAAACTGAAGACCAGAATCAGCAGCATTATAAAATCAGTAATATGTGTCTTGATTGTACTGTGTGCTAATTTAAATTCTTTCTGTTAACTTTAATGTGTTAAACATGTGCCATTGGAGCACTTCCATTCTCAAATCGTTAGTTTCGGACGTGCGTAGTTTTTGTTCGTTGTTAGCTCTTTAATCTCAGAGGTCAGATAACCTCATATGTGGTCAGTCATTTCATAATGCCTAAATAAAAGTGATCGATTTTGATAAACGCCGAACTTATAAATTTTGCAGCATCATCGTGGAAAGCGTGAACAAACATAATGTACCTCCAAACTGTTGACATATAGTGTACAGTTACTAAATTTCCTAATAAATAAACAGTGATCAACGGTACATAAATGCCCTGCTGGTCGTACACTGTTTGGTCGAATTTTCAAACATTGGCTAAGTAAACTAGCATAATGTATTCAAGTACTCGGCTAAGTAAACTAGCATAATGTATTCAAGTACTTGGCTAAGTAAACTAGCATAATGTATTCAAGTGCTTGGCTAAGTAAACTAGCATAATGTATTCAAGTACTTGGCTAATTAAACTAGCATAATGTATTCAAGTACTTGGCTAAGTAAACTAGCATAATGTATTCAGTACTTGGCTAAGTAAACTAGCATAATGTATGCCCTAAGTAATGACATGTAGTACATACAAATGACAGGACTACATTTCCAATTAAAGAAATAGTTATAAATAGTAAATAACTGTCGAGCTTGTATACTGTTTGAACAACTTGCATAGTATCGTAAGTATTAGCCTTCCCAAAAACTTGAATGCCCCGCTATAGTCAATTCATTGTATGGTCTTTCAAATAAAGAATGTTCTTAAACGTTAATTTTTGTGGGGAGAAGTAGGTCAAGTAAGCTACACGAAGCAGTAATACTCTTCGTATTCTGAGCTGGTATTGGATAGTTTTACGCTGGTTTTTTTTCTTCTTTTTTTTAATGCTATGTCATTGTTGAGCGTAATTATAACTCTAGGTCAAAGCAAGTCCCTATATCGTGTAATATCGGTGCACGCATTGGATTTCCCCTTAAATAGCAAATTTTGAAAAAGTACACGAATCCTAATCCTAGTCACATGCATGACAACTAATTCAACGCGGTTTCTTGGTAACCCTAAACATATTGGTTTTGCTCTGGAGGAGGAGGAGAGGGGGAGAGTAAGCGTGCCACAAACCTGGATATGATGTAAGGTGATATCAAAACATTTCTTCATACACTTCCATATATTGATCCTAACAGTGGCGTCACTAAAATGTGCGGAGAGTGCTGAACACATCGGGTGACACCATCAGAGGGGGTGACACCAAAATGACTGTCTATAAAATATTTGAATTTTTGAGCAGGAAGGAGGTCCATGGGGGTCACACAATGAGTTACCGCACATGACTGTCTATAAAATGTTTGAATTTTTGTGCAGGAAGGGGGTCCATGGGGGTGACACAAGGAGTTACCGCACATGGCTGTCTATAAACTTTTTTAAATTTTTGTGCAGGAAGGAGGTCCATGGGTGTGACACCATGAGTTATCGCACTGGGTGACACCAACCCTAGTGACGCCACCGGATCCTAACGCACTCTATCGTGGCACTGGTACATTTCAGGCTTAACAAATAATGGATGTAAACTTTTGTTTGTTTTTGAAGTGAACTGTTAAAAGGCACTAACAGTACCTTGCATGAATGCACGTTTTGATGGAATCCGTTTTAAGATGATACAATCTGATTTAATTATTGAACAACATATATTTGTCTCTTTGTCATTTTATGTGTCTGGGAAAAGTATGCAAAGTAAGGTACAGAACGAATTTTAAAGTGTTTTTATTGTATTCATTTTGAAATAATGTATATGAATCAACAGATTAAATTCAATAGTTATGTGAGACCTATGAATGGAGAGGTTAGTGCTATCACATATTTGCTATCTTACACATCCAATGAACATTACATGCCAATTGTTTTGCGGTTAAGGTTATTGCCAAATTCTGTTATTCTAACTGTATAGATAATCATGACGCATAAAGTTTTTTAAAATTTCCCTTTGCAACGTACAATGATATCACACAGTCTTGTTAATATCCATGCTAGCAAAAAAGCATCACTGCTTTAAGATCATCGCTCGGCCATTTCCGTTAAGCTGTGAGGTAACTTCGAAAGTATATTTAGGAATACACATCAATTACAGTTGTTTGGTGATTCGCCTCTGGCGGAGTGCACTACATTTGTTACAACAGCAAAGCCGAGATTGTTCTGATTGTGACTTTGTCTCCTTCCGCCGCTATATGGTTCCATATGGATATACACGAAAGCAGTTCAGCATATAGTTCTCATTGGCAACGAATTACATCCGCGTTTTCTTTCTCGACTTGATGACAAAAATCGAGAATGTTCCAATTGGTCTTACTGGTGTGTGCAAAATTACATAGACAACAAATTGATTCTGCACAGGTCTTCGATTTACGCCTTCTTTGCCAACTCAGACTGCTATTAAAAGAAACGGCCCGCCTGTACTTAACTTGAGACAATAATTAGCGCTGCACAGAACTGTCAGTGATTCAAGTCGGCTCATCTGCTATCCATTTCTGATATGGATTTCGGGTACATATACAGGATACTGTCTGAAATACCATCAGAAATTAAATATGAAAATGGATTGAAATAAACAAATAGAAAGAAGTCAGCTAGAGTGATATAGAAATACGTCTAGCTGACGTCATCCTAGCGATGATTTAGCATGGAAACTAAAGGAAGCACCGGTTCTTACGATACAATATGTATGCATGTTTTATGTATGCCGTACAACCCTGGCTTTATAGTGCCGAGAACGTTTATGTATTCACAGAGTCAAAAAAGGAAAAAAGATAAGAGCACAAAATTAAAAACCCATAAAATACAAATTCAGTTTTTAAAGAAAAAGTATAAACCTCACTCTTTTACAGTGTAATACCTTCATAGCTGGAACGCCATTGGATGACACGCTGCAGGCTAAAGAGTTATGTTCTATTTGTGTTGATCCGTCTAGTCATATTAAGACTTGTTGTATAGTGTCATATAAAAAGGCATACCTTGAAAATCTCATTTCCCCCAATGATACCGCAAGCTGATGAACTCCTAGAAAACAGAGACTCAAGTATACTAACATTATAAGCTTGACAAGTGACCCGCGAAATGAGATATACGCCTCTGAAAGCGAAGCTTTATGTGACATTTGTCTAACTTAACCTGGTATGACGCACAAACCTATATACCCTCTCGACCATGCATACATCCCCCAAAACAGATGGAATATAGTCGCTGGTATAAGCATTCGTGCGCAGCAGACACCCGTATGACGACCCGACAACTGACCCTAATACAATACACATTTCCTCCGGACTCCTATTATAGAAAACAAGACATACAGAACTTAATATAAATAGGTACAAATATACACGAGACTGAGGGGAAAGTGCTATCCCTGGATCCTAAGGCGATTGCTGTCGTAACCCGCAGACCTGGGTTCGGGTCTGGAACGAATTAAACATTTTCTCTAATTTGTATGATAATATTCTTTCTCAATATATAATAATTTCATTATATTATCACGCATATTAATTTAGGATCCAGGGATAGTACTTTCCGCTCCGTCTGCCTTGATCTCTTGTCATGGGAATCTGGAGGGACTGCGTCATTTAGCTGACAGGTCGTCATCTAGGTGTTTAGTTATCTTATTACGCTGCATGCTAACTTTCCGCTAAATTCTGTTGACACTCAGTTCTACAGTGTCTTAGTTCATAATTACTAGTTTACTTATTAGTAAGCGAAGGTATGGCATGAGTTTCAAAGTGATGAGCACGTCAACACGTCAAGGGTCATGCATTCACTCCATTTTAATACATTAATACCGAGCACGCCGACGGCACAATTGTTGTTGTCGAGTATTTTATGCAGCATATATATATATATATATATATATATATATATATATATATATATATATATATATATATATATATATATATATATATTCACATAGCAAAATAAACAATAGCACCAGAGTGAAGTAGGGGATTTATCTGAAAGATCAACAATTACTCCTTCAACCAGCAGAAGGTAAGTTTGCTGCAAAAATAAGCAAATAAGTTCGATCAATTAGGCCTACCCTTACATGCCAAGCTCTGGGGTGGGGAAGTCCACTCACATTAGACTTCGCATTCCAAAACTTTAAATATTTACATTTTTATGCTGATATTTACATTTTTATTTTCATGGAATGGTAAGTCTAATTCTAACCAGTTTTCGACATTTTCTTTAGGTAATTTCCACATAGTCCTGCTTGCGGAAGAGGACACGGGCCTCAATGATGTATTTAACATAATATCAAATATATACTTTCTGTCTTGTAAAGGAATATCATCACAAAGCACTTACTTGAGTATAGAATAGCAAGAGTCTCTTAAACAACCGACAATCTACTGGGCGAAAAAAACAAACTATTTCATTATATTTAAATACCAGACCATTTCTTTCTTTTAATTTCTGAGTGTTTAAACCATTTGATATTTTTCAGTAATTACATGATTTTCAACTTTGCTACTGCTATGCACATATTTGATGTCAGCTTGTCACCATTTTCATTGAGGACCAAACATAAATGATTAAAAGTTTTTTGGTGAAAATATTCTTGACCATCCATTCAGAAGCAGTAGCGACAGCAATATGTTCAAGATGCCCTTCGTGGCAGCTATATTGGATGTACGACTGGCACCATTTTCATTTAGGACCAACTAAGTATGGAACGCCAGAACTGTTATAAGATGATAATTTTTATTATATGATGTATAAACTTCTTTATATGCGGTGCTTTTGTCCTTATATTATGCGCAATCATCGTTATATGCGGTGCTTTTGCCCTTACATGATGTGGCAAACTTCTTTATATGCGCTGCTTTTGTGGCAAAGAAAGCCAGAAACTCTATGGCGTGAATATACATCCGACTACTCAGTATTATTATTACATGTACGACTCTGTATTATTATTACATGTACGAAATTAGAAATGACCATTTGATGTGTTTTTCATTTAAAATTACCACAGGCAGCAAATACATGTAGGTAAAAGTGAAAAGCGTGTAATTTTCATGTTCCGTTGAATATTCTCTTTTGTTTTGGGGGGGGGGCGATTGGGGGGTGGGTTTGGGGAGAGGTCTTCATACAGCAGTTTCCATGACTGTTGCATGTATTATAATTAAACTTATTGTGTGCATTTATCTTTGTCACCTGTGTCAGTACCAATAAAATTAAATTGTGGTTGAACAGACCTACGTTTCTGACTAAATTGGCTAACTTCATATGTTCCAGTGTTTTTCAAAACCGATCACTTCTATTTAGGCATTATGGGATTGCGGACTACATGTAAGACTTACTGATATCAGAAATTGAAGAGTTTGACAACGTGCGAAAACTACGCACTTTTGAATCAAATGAACTGACACCAGAAGTGATCCAATGAACATATTCAATTTTAGGTATTGGAAAAACACACATTTGCGCATTTTTACGAAGAAAGTTACTTAGCGCAAATTAAAATCAACATTTACATTAGTTTGACTTTGACAAGTCACAACAAAGTGTTGAGAACTCTTTTGTAAAACTCATACCGTGCGCAGACATATCTGAACCGTGTTTTCGTCTCGTAGAAAAAGCCAAAGACCTTCCGATTGGTAGCTGGATGTATTCAAGACCAAGGTCAGCGGATTCTGGGTGAATGCTTATTAATTTCTCCTCATTTCAAGAGGTCTCGATTCAGTATAATAAATATGTTCTACTTTCAAATTTTAAAAAAAGCATGAAGAATAACCTATAGGAAAAGAATCTATATATTAAATTTATTTAGCTCAAACACCCCGACCCCGTCTCCAACCGCAAGCCCGTAATTCAGAACGTACTGTTTCCAGGGGTATCGGGATTTAAGAAGCCTCCTATTATAAAGGCGGATTTTGCCGAAAAATGATAGTGAACACGGTAAGGTGACCATTTTGCCCACTGAACATTATAGTACAACTTCCCCGTTAACAATATCAACAGAACCAAGGAAAAGTGGCCTGAATAGAAAGGTGATCTCATTACAGAGGTTTCATTTGCTCTTAAAGAAAATGAAAAGACAACATGAATGAGGTCGCAAACAAATTTGCTAGGTTAACTACCTGTATTTCAAATATTCAACCCATTCATGTATATTGTATGCATATATTAAAATCACGGTTCTTAAATAGTCCAAATACTTAAAAGTAAAACAATACATTTTTTCCCAGTCGTTTATTGTACGCCTTTCATTGTATTCTTTTTATGCAGTGAAACAATTCAACAACGGAACAAAAAGTCGTCACTTTTGTTGAGGATTTATATCGCTTATTTGCACCGTGCTTAAGTGGCAATGTATGGGGTCATTTACCAATGGGAACGCTCAGTAGGTAAACTCATGCCCAAAAATATTTAATAAGACTAACAGTGTTGTTCACAAGGTAAAAGAAAGAGTGACACAAGATTGTGGACTGTCAGTGGAAAGCATATGGCAACTTGCCTAGCTGGATATCTGTAGTACGAACACAGTGCCAAGTCCAAGTTAAACAGGTAACTTGATCGACAGGGCTACTTCTATCACTTAAGTATTTTTCTCATACGCTGTTTGAGATGTACAGAAAATAAATTTTAAAAAGCTTTGTTCTGTTCTGTTATTTTCTGTAACTTGCAATATTAACATAGCGATTTGCACCAAGTGTGACTGGTGGATAGGTGCCCCCCCCCCAACTTTCTCTTTCAACTTCTTCAAGTGTGACTGGTGGATAGGTGCCCCCCAATCCCCCCTCCACTTTCCCTTCCAACTATTTCAGTTGAAATGGCCAAGCATCACGGTGGCGCCAGTCCTACTGTGTCAGAGGTAATATGGCCTCTTTGATAAAGGTGGATACGAGAGGCCCATATTAATTGCTTATGTTTTATTTTTTTTTTTAATTTATTTTAGGCTTTCAAAATTGAACTTAGCCGAAGCTGCATTTTGCTCAGTGGTTAGCGTGCCGGACTCACGACCGAAAGGATGCGCGTTCGAATCATTGGACCAACCTAGGTCCTAGGGGTGCTTTCTTGGGCAGACACTTTATCCCATTGCCTCGGCATTATACAACCTACTTGTGTTGCTGTGCCGTAAAGAACCAAACCAATTAAACTGAGCGAAGCTTTAGCTTGCTTCATGTTAAGTTAAATCTCCAAATATCAAATTTGGACCAATACATTACAAGATATTAAAATGTAAAGGTGCAATATAATTTAACTCTTTCAACTAAAAGGTCCAATCCGTACTACCTAGTTAAGGCTTATAATACTGGTCGATCACTCATCTAGTTTTTCATATCAATGTATGTAATTTACACGCTGCCGGAAAGCAGAACGGACAACAGACCAAATTATCAATTACCGACTAATCAAGGTAACGCTGGTTATCGCATTATCTCAGTAATCGAAGCTTTGTCGAATAACCCGTCAGTAAACCAAAGAGTGCTGAACTATAATAGCCGGAAAGCCTATTTAGATCGGTTATGGGAAACAAATTGTTCTAAATTAGGAAACTCGTATAAGAAAAAAAAAAAAATAAATAAATAAAAAAAAAAAAAATAACCATAAAGCAAACGGGATCATTATATTAAATACGTTGTAATAGTTAGGTGTGCTCTTGATCCCAGTCCAAAGTTAAAATGCAACAATTCAATCCTTTTGCATCTTCGAGGTCGATTCTACGGAAACGTACCCTGAATGTATGCCAACAGCTGCCATTCGGACAACCTGCGCTATTTACGAAACAAGGATATACCAACAAGTTGCGAATGCATTTAACTGCATCTGCTTGATCAATCCTATCATCAATCCAATCATAGAAAAAGCAGTGGTGGTTCAATGGATTACGGTTCCTGTTTTTTCTTGAAAGATTCTATTTGGGTTGCAAATTAATGAACCGACATATATTATAGGCATATCTCTTTCTCACAGAATTGTCCGAGGTGGCCCGAATGCACCTCAAAAGATTTATCCACTAATATAAAAAACACACAAAACCAGATGAATTTTTAAGACACAACGACCTATTATAACATTTATCTTACGAAGGCAGATACTTACATAATCACCATAAATTATTTCCTAATCTAACTTTTATCAGCTGCTGAATGT
This sequence comes from Megalonaias nervosa, assembly GCA_016617855.1. NCBI lineage: Eukaryota > Metazoa > Mollusca > Bivalvia > Unionida > Unionidae > Megalonaias > Megalonaias nervosa. Next base: position 19,016 of record JAECUM010013841.1, read on the forward strand.
TTAATGGTGAGGTCCCGGGAATACGATTGATTTTTAAAAAGAAATCAATGTACTTTGTTCGGATGTACTGATATTATATTCCTTTAATACGCATGGAATGAAAATGTGATATGTAAATAACGTTTTATGAAAGGAAAATTTGCCCCTATAAAGTACGAGAAATAAAGAGCGATCATCCTATTCTATGTGACTTGCAATAATATTTTGTGCAAAACTGGTTTTTGGACGCACCCTACCATAAGATTAACTGTCGCACAAAGTAATTCTATGCATAATAGCTCATAAAACAAGTAAATTATATAATGTCTACATTAAACACATATCCATAATTTTTTTTCTCAAAAATCTCCATAGGATAAATAAATACATAATCCGATACGATAAAAAAACAAGAGAGGGTATGAGGGAAACAAAAGGTTCGATATGCAGAAGAGACTTATCAACGAACACTTTTATTACAAGAAGTTGACAATATAACGTGTTTTCCATGGTTGAAAAGGGTCTTACACTGGACTGAAAAGGGTCTTACACAGGGTTATAAAGGGTCTTACACAGGACTGAAAAAGAGTCAATTACTGTGAAATACTGGAATATCTATAAAACAATATGACATGGAACGATGGATGTGCACAGAGGTGCAGAAAATCCATTAGTGCACCCATGGGACAACTAAAAATTTACTGAATAAAGGAATGTGCGAAAGAAAGGGCGACTCCTGTTTTCTTAGCAGTTTACACGCTGTTTCCTCATATTTGAGTGGGGAAGGGGATCTGGGGGAGGGGCGAGTGGTCTAAGGCGCTCGCCTTTACAGATCACAGTCATCCCACCTCTGTCCGTGTGGATTCCAGCCTCGGCTCGGCCAACGTGCCTATGTGAGAATATTTGACAGTAGGTTCCCGTGGCAGTGGCGTCACTTGGGGGGGGGGGGCGACGGGTGCGGACCGCAGGGGGTGACACCAAAATGACTGTCTATAAAATGTCAGAGGGGGTGACACCAAAACGACTGTCTATAAAAGTTTTGAATTTTTGTGCAGGAAGGGGGTCCATGGGGGTGACACCATGAGTTACCGCACTGTGTAACACCAACCCTAGTGACGCCACTGCCCGTGGGTCGGTGGTACTTCCTAGTTTCTCTGATTCTTCCTCCACCAAATATACTGGCTGTCATGTATAGCCTATCATGCGCTGAAAATGGTGCTAAATCCACACAACAAGAAACATCAGTTGCAATCAGCTGAAATTATTTAACTTCAGCGTACCATGCCACGGAAAAGGGAGATAAATGTCTTTCCCAAGGACACATCGAGCCAAATTTGCGGATCATACAGTTTTTAACACTTTTTTTTTTTTTTTCAGTTCATACTTCATATATTTGCAGGAAGAGGTATAATTAAAACTGTTCACTCAGAAATCTGATCAATAAAACAATAAACACTGAAAGAATGATGGATGGTTAGATCATGTAGTGCCCAGTGAGAGAATGTCTATTTCAGACCATTAATCAATTTTCCCTTAAAAGCGATCTCATAATCTCTCACAATCTTGTCATTGATTCTATAAATACTAAATCATTAAACATTTTCATATCAGTCACACACAAATCAAAAACAGGTTCTGCGGAATTTGCATCAGGCCAGCAAGGGTATAGCAGAAAATATCCGATCAGGTCTAACCTCGGTTCAAGGCATATACAGTGGAATCTTGTTATCCAAACCCTTAACGAGAGTAACGTATGAACCCGGTCGAGTGGAAAATAGGCACATTTGGAGGACATGCGCATACAAGCGGCGGTGCAGATAAACCGATAAAAGTCGGATAAACGAGGTTCTAGTGTACATGTAGAAAGAGCATGATGCGGTTTTAACTTCTGTGTGATTTAGATTTTGAGCGTAGCTTTAACAATTTTTCAGTCGCATCGCTATGACGTCTGCAGTGTGGCAGTCTATAGTGAGATCTAGCACTGGTGCATCATGACGCAGACATGTAACATCATGTCTCACTCGATCACATTATCCTGACACCATCTGAGGCGGATCTCCAACCACTTATACCACCGGAGCGATCGATTTTACCTACTAAGAAGCAGGAAAATATAACATGTAGAAGATGACATCAAAATCAATCGACAATTTTCATTTTTTCAGCACATCTTGAGTCTAAATCGAATTATAAGATTCCATTTTCCAAAAGCTGGTCGTTCAGAAAATCTTTCAAAATCAGGATAATTCCAAAATGAGGAAAAACAAGTTACTAAACCATTTCTGACCTGATTTTTCCTGAACGAGCCACATTAGAACCGTGACTCCGCATTCAGTAAATGTCTATTTTGATTTTTCTTTAAATTGTACCAATCGAGATTTTAAAATATCTTGTTCTTGATACTAATACTAATATTTGAATTTTAGTCACTGGCAGAAGTACTAAAGCGGACGAGAGACAACTCTTGCTTCAAATGTGTACACATGAGAAACTGTTTAGTTTTCATAAGAGTTCAGGAATTGCTTAAGCTTGAGGAAATCCTCTGATTTGTCTGCGTGATGTACAAGGTTTATTTAATGTGAAATCCGGATATTTTATGGTTGGATCTTACTGCGAAATCCAGATATTGTGATTAGATCTTACTGTGAAATCCACATATTGTAATTGGATCTTACTTCTTAATATCTGCCTTGTTGAGCGAAATAAATCATTGTTGTAAACCAAGTAATAGTAAAGCTATTCCAACGTTTCTGTTTGAGGACGAAAATGTGAAATGTATGGTGAAAATGGGGCCTGCATCCAAGACTGGTCAAATGAATTGAAAATGCGATTCATGCAGGCAACTTATCCTTCAAACGCATCTAGCTTGAACTCGCCAAGATGAAATAACCGGCAGAGAACTTTTATGACAGCGGAAAACCCAAGTCATCTCCACGTCACTAGGGCCATAAGTTTTAATCATAAACACAGTGAATTTAATATCAACTGTGAGCTTCTCCTAATCAAGAAAACCAGTTCGTGAAAATAAGGTCACTGTATCCACTAGACTGCAAGGTATCATGACAGAAAAGACTAGTAAATGATTAGCAATACTTAACTGAGAACTCTTAGCCAAAGTTGATTTGATAGATCCATCCGTTAACTTTCGAAACTCTGAAAGAGACTCTAGGGAGCCGCGAAAGCTTAGTAGATCATCGGTCTCATTTTGCGGGTTCAGTACCCGCCCTGGACAACCCGGGTTAGCTGCTTTGGGGTGTCCTTGTGAAAGGGACATAGCACAGCACCAGTTTCCTTGGCATGATATAGCCATTAGTGCGTTGAAACTGCCGTTAAAATCAATCCAACCATTCCATGCTCCAGATTGGTACTGACTGCAACTGAAAAATGTGACACAAATCTTGTAGTGCCAAATATCCAATGACAAAAGCCGCACGCACGCACGCACCTACCCTACCGACCTACATACATAAGTATGTACATGCATGTGTTAAACCAACTCGCCTGTCCTTTTCCTTATTTGCTGTTCTTTTCTATATTTCTTCTCTCGGTGGGTTGAGGCTGCGGGAATCATCTGCATTTAGTTTTCATCTTTCTCTGACAGTCGGTCAGACATACAGATAGATATAAACAGACATCAGAGCTTCAAACTTGTTACCACTGTAGTATTCCTCGCTAAAGTCCAAGCTACTGTGACAATTTATCAGTGTAGTAATCCTCGTTAAATTCTAATCTATTGTGCCAAAATTTATCACTATAATAATCCTCGTTAAATTCCAAGCTATTGGCCAATTTATCATTGTAATAATCCTCGTACCAATTTATCACTGTAATAATCCTCGTTAAATTCTAATCTATTGCGCCAAAATTTATCACTGTAATAATCCTCGTTAAATTCTAAGTTATTGGCCAATTTATCAATGTAATAATCCTCGTACGAATTTATCACTGTAATTATCCTCGTTAAATTCTAATCTATTGTGCCAATTTAACACTGTAATAATCCTCGTTAAATTCTAATCTATTGTACCAACTTATCACTGTAATATTTCTCGTTAAATTCTAAACTATTGTGCCAATTTATCATTGTAATAATCCTCGTCAAATTCTAATCTATTGTCCCAATTTATCAATACAGTAATCCTCGTTAAATTCAATCTATTGTGCTAATTTTCAAACGTGTAGTTATCCAGACAATCAAGATGTCGGCGGGATTTAATTACCACACGGCCGGGCCATGTAGGTTTTTATCCGGGTACTATGAAACAACTGATTTAACCGTCTTTTCCTCTTCATTTGACGTTGCAACGGCAAAGATCGCTGCCGACGGTGGTTGGGACATACACACTTTTATTCGAGGCAACAATCCCCAAACTGCTTCCATATTTTTTTTTTATTTACTAAAATTTTTGTACATTATACTTCAATAATAATTTAAAATATTATTGCAATAACCTAGTTTACGTGCATTTTATATTTATGTCTCCTTGTATAGCGTTGTTAGCTTTTGGGATTATTTGTTGATTATAGGGAGTCGCTGTTGGGAAGATATTTAGCCAATTTCTAGAAGCAGACGTCATAATGTACAGTATTCACTAGACTTTATAAAATCATGGATTGGTTGCGTAAAACGGATCATCCCAGATTCCTTCATATGAAGAATTATCTGGATATTTTTTTGGTATATGTGTAAATAATTTGAAACAGGAATAATTCTTTGTATTTGTTGTTTGGGTCGTGTTTTGTGAAGTATAAGCATTTGGATTGGAAAGACTAACTGGTGAATCATACATATGTGAAAAAAGAAAAATCTTGCAAATGTGAAATTAAGCGTTACGTGATGTGTGGTCATTAGGTGTTATATATATATATAATTTGTAGTATTCGCGTTTAAGATCCTTTCAGGCGAGAGTGTTGTCTTGAGGTCCTTGGAAATGAGGAGCTTCAAGCAATGCTCAAACAAGTGTTTGATTCGCTTGGTAGAGACACCCCTTGCGTGAAATAGGATACAAAAGAAATCTACATATTTTTTCTGCCATACATCAATATTCTTCGTCACACATAATAATAAATCCACTTTCCTCACCGAAATCCTGTATATATGACCGACTGATTTAAAGAAAATATGTAGAAAAAGATAATTTATAAATAAGTAATTAATATTATATATAAATTATATTCATATTCTGCGTCTTTTATTTCTTTTACTGGGACCCCATGTGGCCGAGTGGACTACTTCCATCTCTCCTCTGCGTGGGTTCCCGTTTTGTCGTCGGCTCTTCCCAGGGTCTTCCCTGATTCTTCCTCCACCAATTATACTGGGCATCGTGTATAGCCTATAGTGTGATGAACAATGGCATTCAACCCAAAACTATGATGCGCCGTAGCGGACAAAAGCTGGTCCAATCAGAGCGTTGCCATTTAAATTTTAATGTCATATGTCCAGAATTCCAATTTCACCTGTTGTATTAAAAATAATTGTCCTTAAAGTTCCATTTTCTAGGTCGTGATTTTAGATTGTATCTGTTGAATTAAACGGTAGTGGTTGAAAGTTATATTTTCTACGTCGAGGTTTTAAATTGTGTCGTTTGAATTACACGGCAGTGGTTGAAATTTCAATGTCACACGTAGAGAATTACTAATTAACGTACTGGTTCAAAGAGTTTATGTTGAAAGTTTCGTTTCATATGTTGAGTATTTAGATTTCATTTGCTGAATTACACAGCGGTGGTTGAAAATTCGATGTCCAATGTCAAGTTTGTTAGATTGTATCTTCTGAATTACACGGCTGTTGTTGAAATTTTAATGTCATATGTCGAGATTTCCAATTTAACATGTTGAATCACATTGACTGTGCTGAAAGTTCCATTTCCTACGTTGAGTATTTAGATTGTATCTTTCGAATTACACAGCGGTGGTTGGACATTTTATTGTGCTATTTTTATATGGTAAATTGATGTGTTGGTGTTAAAAATAACATTGCGCAAAGTCCACTTTAACAATTCAAAATAATATGGAGTTTTAAGATACATCATTCTTGTATTCAATTATGAAGCGCCATTACATTTCATGCATTTACAGTTTGAAAGTTACCATTTACAGGTCGAGAATTACTATGAATTTCTTCGCTCGAGGTCGCTCTCGTGAACGGACTGCGTTATTTTTAAACAAGGGGGCTGCTTCTTGTTGCTGTGAAATTGAACAGATGAAATCTATACTCGCCATATGAAATGGAACTTTCATCACAAACAGTTACATTCAACGTGTGAATTAGGGATTCTCGATATATGATATTGAAATTTCAACCACCGCTGTGTAATTCAAAATATACACTGCAACTTTCTCATTGGACCAGCTTTTTGTCCACTACGGCGCCTCGTACAAAACAACATTTCTTTTATTAGTAAATATGAGCAGGCTTAGGATCGAGATGATGGAATCCTATTTCACAATCCCGAACAACTGACTGAGCACACAGGTGCTCGACGCGAGCTTGATGTTGATAGACAGGGCCCTATGTCAGAACGGGTCATGGGCGTAATCTGAGGTATTTTTGTCACTCTGTATGATTTTTTTCCTTCAGATTATTGGGGTTTTTTTTCTCAATATGAAGCTCGCGTCGAGCACCTGTAACTGAGAAAGGATGGAACGTGTCATTTGACATAGTTAAGTTGTCGTCGTGTGTTACTGACAGCACGTAACAGACAATTTTTTATAAACATGAAGTGTACCATTTTCTTCAAGAGGGTAAATGGTGCTACATTTATGACGTGTAACTGCACTGCAGGTTATTGTGTTGGTTTTGTAGGGTCTTCTGAACTCGACTCGGTCGTTGTGGTGTGTGTGTGTGTGTGTGTGAGAGAGAGAGAGAGAGAGAGAGAGAGAGAGAGAGAGAGAGAGAGAGAGAGAGCACTTGCATATAAATGTTGTGAATGCGGGTAAGTGAATTTGCTAAATTTTCATTCGCCATCACTTTTCAGATACGTGCTTTTATGCAATAACAAACATGGTGTAAACCTGTGTAACTGTTTATTTCATCTAATTCATGACGCATTTAGTCATTAAACAAAATAGTTGTTGTTGTTGTTGTTGTTGTTGTAGGGCTTAACGCCATTTTTCAGCACACGATAGGCTATACATGGCGGCCAGTATTAATGGTGGAGGAAGAAACCGGGAAATCCCCGGAAAGAACAACCGACCCACGAGAAGCTACTGGCAAGCTTTCTCACATATCCACATTCGCCGAATCCGCGACTCGAAAAACAAAATAGTCTGTTACGACTGAAAAATAGTGTGCGTGATTTAGGTTTTCAACGTAGCTTTAACAAGATTAGTCATATCGCTACGAAGTCTGCGGTGTGGCAAGTTATTGTGCGGTCTAGCACGGAGGCATCATGCCGCAGACATGTAGCATGAAGTCCCACCCAGGCACATTATCCTGACACCAGGTCGACCAGTCGTAACACTATCCTCTTAATGCTGAGCGCCAAGCGAGGCAGCTGTTAGTACCATTTTTATAAGTCTTTGGTATGACTCGGCCAGGGTTCGAACCCGCGATCTCCAGCATCCAAGGCGGACGCTCTAACCACTTATACCACCGGAGCGGTCGATTGAAATATTGCATGAAACATGAAATCAATCCAAGTGAAATAGTTTTCCCATCTTTCTGGCTTTGATTGGATACAAACTTGTGCCAAGAACGAACCGCCATGAATATCTATTGAATAATGTCTCTCCTGGCACAGCCAGTTTAGCCGTAAAAGTAGGTCATTAAAACTACCATTTACTTTTTATGGGTGTTAATACAAGTGATAAATGTTAATCCACGCATGACCATGTATGCAATAATGTCTAGGAAACTGTGTCATAAGCGATCAAGTGTGTCTAGGGTATTTTGGGAATGACCCCTAGGATCTTATTCCGCAACAAATGACTTGTTTTATCTATTGATCCAAATAAACAGCGGACGAAAACCGCTTTACTCATTGAGGAATACAGTTCTGTGCTATTAACGAGTTGATCCCATCGGTGACAACAAAAACTAGTCTTTTATTACCACAGAACTTAACGTCAAAGAGCATCTGGAGTTATACCTGCTATTTGTGTCTCAGACCTCACATTTAGGCGTCATGTGACCCTATTACTCTATTCGTGCTCAAGTATTGACGGGGAAACGTGTACGACCGAGCTTGACCGTCTTTAAACGCAATATTTGGCCTTTCTATAATGAATACGATCTTAATCTGACAATTTTTCTACGTAAGAACCAGACAGAAGAAAACAAACGAATTCAAAGAAAAAAAAAATATTAAAGTTAATAAAACGGTGCTTTTTGTAGTGTCGCCCCTATTTGCAGATATCTATAATTTAATTCGACTCTTTAAAGTGTGTGACATATTTGCGCAGATACTGTAAAATCAATGTCTGCCTGAAAAAGAGTGCCGATAGAGAAAACAAGACCAATCGGTTTGAAGCAATGTATTATTAGTTTTTGCTTTAAAAACTTTTCGCTGCCCACCCACCCCTAACACAAGTAAGCATACACAGGAAGTGGAAAGGGGACATTTGATCTTCGATAAAATATAGATTCTCATCGTGTACACTAATTTGTTGTTTGTTTGTTTTTTTGTGGGGTTGCGTTTTTTAATTCGTCTGAATCGCTTACACTATGTTTCTATCATAACATAATTGGTGCCTGGTACAACGTTCAGCTATTTAAGGTAAAGCTATATTAGTAGAGGAAAACAAGGATTCTAGCTCAAGACCCCAATCCCAGGTCCCAACCACCTCCAAACAAATACAAATTCCCACCCCAGGGACCCACCCGCCCCGGCCAATAATTTTTGTTCTCAAAATGACAACAAGGGTTCTGGCTCAATTTTATTTCATTGATTATTGTATTATTATTTGACAAAATTTCATACCTCATCTCCAATTATCAGTGTTTTAACTGTTGATAATAAAAATACTTCATTATCATGATAATAAAGACTAAACTTTATTCTACCGCTTACACAACGACGAGACTCAAATAAATCTTTTATTTGTGGTTTATTAAGAGGATATTTTGTATCAATGAAATATACCTTAGACCGATCAAGATAGATGGTAAGTTTAGTATATTTTTGTTAACTGATTGGCATGAAAGTTATTAAATTCTTTTGATAACTCACGGCTTAATTTTTCAAGATAATTGAAAGTCTCGCTGTTACCAGATCTGATAAGCGAAAGTTTTAACTTGTCACGAGCAAAGCCGCTACCACTAAAACACATTCCTGATGTTTCATGTTAATTTCAACTGTCAACTGTTTACCGTCTATCATTAGATATTTGATCTTACTATTATAGCTATTTGTCACTGTCAAATTTTCAAACATTTCTAAAGTTCGCACAAAATTTCATACCATAGTCAAGTATAGATTTATCATCTGATGAAAATACAATATCGAGTATAGATCTGTCATCGCGACAGTACCCAAGAACAAACGTATCTACTCCATTTTCGCAATAACGTTTGTCATCAAAATTACTTAATCCACGTTTGATAATAACATCTGTTTCAAGTTTATGATGATTTGTTCGAAGAGCCATTGCTCTTATAAAACTAATGCCGCCGTCAAGTGCGTACTTGTAATCATCAAATTCCATAAATTTATTTTAACAAAATCGCGTACAAATCATGATAATCACCAAACGTCTTGCAATCGAATTCTTTCCAAGTATCTTGTGCATATTTATACTTGTCATCGGTTATATTTTCCTTTTTAGTTGCCAATAAAATTTATCTTTGTCAGGTAGAGAAGTTTCGTCAACTTTACTCCAATCGTCGAGATACTCGTATGGAAATACTCCTTTTTTCGTTAACAGATTAAATTTATCTCCAGAATAATCTTGTAAGTTATAAAACTCGCCACAACCTTTTACTAGCTCATCCAAAGATGCTGCCATAAATTGTAGGCTGTCGATAAAACGCAACTTGCCTAAAGTAACTGACATATACTTTTCAAAGTTATTTGGGATACACTTGATCGTATTATCGAGTTTTAAACGAGACGTTATTTCAGGATCACCAAAAGCTTCTACGATAAAATGACTGTCATATCTTCGAAGTTGTGAAGAACAACTGGAATAAAATCTGGAGCATGAAACTTTAGATTGCGCTTGTCATGAGCCGCTCCACGATATTGCCCCGTCAAACGACAATGATCACGTACTTTTTTATCATCGGGAGAGTCAAAGACTTTTTCACGATTATTACAAAATTCTGCTTGCTCGTGATCAGATTCTTGTTGAGCTGTTAATTTTATCATTGGAACGATTCTTTTTAAACGATTAAATATATCATCAACTTCGTTAATCAATTGCTTGAGAAGCCAAACAGCTGGATCCTTACCACGATATAATTTAATCGACTTTGATAAACTCGAATTAGTACAACGAACTACTTTATACGCTACTCCGCATGGAATATGATTTTGAGTTTTTCTTGTAATCGATCGGTTAGGATTATTTTCTACGCCAAGCACAGGCTGGAGTAAACATTCAAAGTCAGCATATATAACAAAAGGAATTTTTAGTTTATGCTTATGATTGACAAACTGTAATCAATTATTATCTTTGGACGGCCTTGTTATTCGTTGTACATTATTACAGTACCGTAGATGCTTTTGTAATTTTTCATTGTCTGAGCAACCGTGCAAACAACGATAACAGAAGTACTTTTTATTTTATATTTGTTATACTGTCTACCAACAAGTGCGTTAAAGTTTTTGATCCAAACGTACACATTTTTGTAAAACGGCAAGTTTATTGTCGATTGCGAAGCTTTTTCTGAAATATACCTTGGATAAACATTTTCACGCTCGTTAAGACCAAATACATTAATTGATATATCATTTTGCTTTTCAAACTTTTGGTATTTGATTTTCTGCAACTGGAAAGTCAATGCCAATCAAATTTAATTTTGATACGTGACTAAATTGCTTGTCAATGAGATCAGCATTTTATTTTTCTGCTGGAAACATCGCAGAAAGAATTGCCCACTGGACACATCTGTTATAAAAGTTTTTTATGTTTATGCAACATTTTTTATTTTATATTTTTTGTGGCAGGTCAATATATGAACTACCGCGTAATACGTTATATTTTATTGTGTGAAATAAAATTTCAGTAATCATCTCAAACTTCCAGCCCGAACCTAATTCGGTAAATTCTTCTATTTTTTCCAAATTTCCTGGTGTATTTTATCAGTCAGTGATAAAGAAAACACGTTTTGATTTTGTGTTGATGAAAGGGTCTGCAATTTCCTCGTCAATCCCAAGTAGCTTTGAAAAGATAACGTGATATTGCACTAGTATTTTCAAACCTTTATGTTTTTCAAGTTCACGTTTTACAGTTGGTTGTAACAAATGATAAAGATTGGCTGCAGTGAAATTTACCAGGACGATTTGTTTATCAAACTGATAGCTGTTGTCAAATCCTGCAAAAGCAGTGGCTATTTTTGTAGGTTCTCCTATAAGGCTCTTTTTAGCTATATCACGTAACTTCGGCATTATTATATAATGTAATATTATATCTCTAATTGAATGTTTGATCTATATCACACCGCACACTTCGCACGCGCTAGTTGAACAATCAATTAGAGATATAAAATGCTTATAGTATAATGGCACAAAATCTGACAAGCGCAAGCGAGCAAGAGTACTATTATGTTCACCCCGAGTATACCTCGTACGCGGGAAATATGTTAGGGTCAGTGATACACGTCAAAAACGGACAACCGTTTGGTAAATCAACACCAGCTGGTCATAAGATTAACGTTAAAGGTGATAAAACTGAGAGAACTGAAATGCTAAAGAAAGCTTTTATTTATACGTTATTTTGTGATGATATTCCAGAAGGACGAGTATATCATGTCAACGGCGCGGTTACTGATGATGACATTGAAAACTTGTCTTTACAAAGTGAATTTCAACCTCATCCCGTGTTTGATCTCTACGAGGCAAATGATAAAGGAATTATTCGAAATATCCAAACTAAAAAGTGTTAGAAAAAATACAGAAAGATGGTTATCTTAGAATAACTGTTAGAGGAACAAAAACAGATCAAGTTGGTTATTATTGCCATGTTTTGTTTACGAAACGTTTAACGGACCCATGTCTAATGGGTTAGTGATAGACCATGTTAACGGTATTAAAACAGACAATCGTTTAATAAATCTCGAACTTGTCACGCCGAAAAAAAAAATAGCAGACGAGGAAACACAGGTAATTATAATTTTAGTAAAGTTAAACATATTGTTTCATTTAATCTTGAAACAGATGAGGAACTAAAATTTCCTTCAATGACAGCTGCTGCTAGATATTTTAAAATACATTCGGCAACAGTCATGAGAGTTGCGGACGCTGTTAAAAATACGGCAACATCACAACCAACCTTTGACAGAATTATCTTTAGATATAATTATTAATTATATTTTCTAGCTCAGTTTTGGTAAGACAATTGTGAGCAAACATTAAAACATCATCTTTATTAAATTTCAACGTCATTATTATACTGTCATTAAGTTTATTTTTTTCTGCCGCTGATAGCAGAATCTTATCAGAATCACCTTGCATAACAATAACGTCAACAGAATAAGAACTATATCCTGACAAACATTTTCGCACTGCTTCAGCTAATTCTCCATAAGCTAATATAATAACCTTTGGATGATATTTTATCTCGTTAGTCATTATTATTATAAATTAGATAAAAATATATTATAATATGGATTTGATGAAACGACTAGCTGATATAATTGCGGATGATAATTTTACAGCAGGAGATGCTATAGTCGCAGATAAACACGACTCGGTTGATTACACAGACGACGAACAAAACTAGATTGTAGGTGTAGTTGATAAAAAAAATTACAGCAGACCGACAACCGGCAGATATAATGCAAAATATCATATCACAAAGAAAATCTTGAAATTTTATTTTTCAGTAGATGAAAATCAGTCCTTTTGGCGGCTGATAAAACCCTTTTTAAACATTAGAATTTCAGACCGACAGAAAAATATAAAATTCGATTTGTCAAGATATTTAACCTAATGACGATCACTGATGATCACCGACGATATTTGATATCGTTATGTAAACCAATAAAATGTAAATCTGTCAAACGTAAGTACGAGGAAATCTACAAAAACATTATTTCATAATTTGTTTGGTTGGTACCCAACTATTAAATTTATCGCTATAACCGCGCCACTTGACAAGGCTTTTATTGCCACACTTTTTAATTACTTGTTCGATAACAAAAACATCTTGTTCAGTTTTTTGTACTTCTTGTTCGTAAAAACTACCAATTACAGGCTCATCTGCTAGATCCTTTAGCGCATACGTTACAGGTATTGTTGAAAGTACTTTATCAACTACAAATATTTCTTCAGTCCAGTTTGGGGTAAATTCTTTCTCAAATATTCTTTTTGTTAACGAAATTCGAACTCGATTGCCGACTTTAAATTTATGTCTGCGGAACATGTTTTCATTTGTTAATATTGGATTTTTATTTGCGTCATTTGGTGACATTTTGATAGTTCGATGTTTTGTGTTATTATATCTATCAATAATTTGTGAAAGATCATCAATATACCTGTTTGTGTTTTTAGCTGTCAAGTGTTTATGTATCAGCTCGTTTAGTGTGCGATTAAATCTTTCAACGACAACGCTTTTCCCCTCATTTCCTGTAACATATTTTTTAAATGTTATTTTGTTCTAAAAAGTGTTAGAATTTTTTATTAAAAAACTCCGCTCCGTGATCAGTCCAAATTTTATTTGGTTTTCTTTCTGTACTTGTTATTATCTATTTTAACACATCAGTCATCGATGTTCCTGTTTTGTCCGAAATGGGTACACTAAACGCGTATTTACTAAAAACGTCAATAACAATAAACAAGTATTTTTTATTATCGTTGTACTTGGCAAGATTTGAGACATCTACTAAATCTATTGCCCAGATATCATCAACGGCATTTGCGACAACCCTGCGTCTAGGAAACTTTTATTTTTTGGTTTATGTAATTCAGCTGCCAGATTATCGTACAATTCTTTTCCAAGACCTAACTTATATTTTGTTCCAATTAATCCCTGCACTAACTTTCTATCAAATCGTTCTCTCATACTTACAAGCTTCATATCATGTAGTTCATCTAACATTATCTTATCAGTCTGATTTTGAGTTCTCTGCACTAGCGTTATCAGTACGCTCTATATCACGATAACAAATATCATGACGCATTGCTATTGCATCAACCTGACTATAAGGCTCTTGTCCTGGTAATGGGTTATCGTTTTCGTCCAACTGTTTCTCTAGTGGATTGTACCGCCCAGTGTATTTGTGACCAGGCAATGTTCACCCTCCTTTTGGTCTCGGTCATTTTCCAATAAATTTGTGGATCTCAATGCCGCTGCCAATTACCTCACGGCGATTGCATGATTGACAGTACGTAACAATTTTATCTTGTTCGATACAAAGATCTTTATCACAATCACAATTACATTTCATTTTATTTTTTTATCGTCGACAAAAAATTTGTCAGCAAAAATTATATTATTATAACATCTGAAAAATTCTGTGAAACATTCTGTTTTTGGTTAATTTTTTGTGTTTTCTGACCAATTTTACCTGCTTTTTTTAAAGGGAAAATGGTTAAAAAAATCAAAAGAAAATCAGTCCGAGTTCTTGTTTTTTTGAGGGTCAAACCTCGAGGGGGTTAACAGGAATTTAACACTGGAAAATCAAAAACTCGACTTTTTTCTGGTCTTCGTCCAATTTTTTCCACAATTTTTCAGAGATTTTCCACAATGTTTCAGAGATTTTCCATAATTTTTCAGAGATTTCAGGCAAAAAAAATCAACAAAAAAATTGGACGAAGACCAAAAAAAATCGATTTTTTGATTTTTTAATGTTAAATTCCCGTTAACCTCCTCGAGGTTTGACCCTCAAAAAATAAGAAATCAGACCAAAAAATACTTACCTTTGTCAATTAATCACCTACTAAACTAACTCCAGCTCCAGTTGTCGATTTCAGAAACATACTTTTTTCTTCCACAAACAGAGCAAATGCTTTTTAGCATTCTTCTATCATTTTTTGTTTTTTTCCGTTGTCTTATTATCTGTTTTAGTTTTACATTTGAGACATTATGTTGACATTTTTATACTTGTAAGTTTAGATAAAATTAACTGCCATCTCATCGTTTACGTGAAAAAGTTTAGATAAAATTAACTGCCATCTCATCGTTTACGTGAGAAGGTTGCTTGTCAAATTGCAAAATAAACTTTAAAAAATTAGAATCTCCGGAGTTTTTGCTCCGAGACATCTGTGCGATAAACATAATGCAATAATAACCACAAGCAGATGTTCAAATCGGCTGTAGTTGATTAGATGAATAATTGATTTTTTAAAATTTGTTAAAAATATATTTTTTATAAGATCACTCGGAGGAAGTCCGAACGAATCAAAATAATTATTATCGTAGACAGCAATCCAGTGAGTGCCAGGTCCATCATTGAAGTTTTGTATATTTACACGGACCGCCTGCTGGTACATGATCTAATTCGTCTTTAGAATATACTCCACAAAATTCGACGTCATTCAAGTTTTCAATTATATCAAAATTACTCAGCGGCGTCTGGTGCCTGGTAGAGTCATTCCACGTCCTATCCCTAGCAGGTTCGGAATCAGACTGCCTACTAACCCCACTAAAAGTGGAGCGAAAGGAATCATTCCTCCTTGTTTTGTTTTTCTTGGCGCTCGCTGACGTTTTGTTGTTTACTTTTTTTTTTATAGATTTTTTCGCTTTGGCTGGCATTATATTATTTATTGTTACATCAAACTAAGTCAACGACGACAACGTCGTCAACGGTAGATTTGTTTGATTCCGCCTCCGGCGATTCCATCGCCTGATACCGCTTTTTTAGCTGCTCCTGATACTAGTCCAAGTGTTCCTAGTACAGGTACAATATTTGGTATTGCGCTAGCTATTACAGAAAATGCTGGTCCAAAAAATCCGCCATATTTTGCCATTGCAGTTATTTGTGTAACAGACAGTTTGAGAACAAACGGTTTTCCCCGATCGAGTTTATTGATTTGCTATTGCGTCAACATTACTTTCACTGTGGAGAATTTGTCAGTCTCGAGTTCCATTGTTTTAGCTACAGACGGAACAACTTGTGGCGTCCACAGCGCTAATCTTGTAACAGCAAACTGTCCTTCAGCTACTTCAGCAGCGTACATCATACAATCGTTTTGATCAGCTCGATCTAATATAAGTGTATGTTTTATCCCGCGAAAAACTTTGTTACATTCGCGGCAAAATCCAAATACTGTACTTACGGAAGCATCATTGTTATTTGGGGAGATTCTTCGGCAAATGCTTTTCGTCTGGCAAATCCCTCGTTATATTACTGTCGACGTAATATTGTAACAGCTAATCTTATTGCGTCTCCAATATCACCAGCTGCATTACCAACTGGATTAATGATTAGATTATTATTATCTGGGCCAGGAACACCAGCACCAGTACGAAACTCGTTTGAAACAGCTGTCCCAAATGAGGTATCTTTAAACCACATCATATCTGTGGCCACTGATCTCGAATAATCATCGCTGAACGAGACGATATTTAGTATTTTACTTGTTATAGGCAAGTACATTGAAATATCTTCCACGGTCTGATTGGCCAGTTGGTACCGTGCACTTTTAAATAACCTCCAACCGTTATTGACAAGTGCAATTTCTGAACCAGCTGCAATATCACAGCTTATCGCAGTTAGTAATTGGCCACACTCTTCTAACACTGCCTTATGCGGCAACAGAAACACGTCCTCGTCTCTTGTGTTAAAAGTTCTGACGCCAGCTTTATTTGGTTCGTTGAGTTTTCGTCGAGATACTCAACATTCTCGAATTCTGTCAATGTGTCTTCGGTATCATGTTCTTCGGCAAGATCGAGATAATTTTTAACTGACATTATTTATTTTATAATCCACACAAAATTGCAACGGCTTTGTTGTCGGGCACAAAATTGCAGCAACTAAAAAGCAGCAGGCGTTATTATTTGTCTTGTTTTCTTGACAAGTTTGTGTATTACCTCTTTACCACGCGGTGCTAATTTTTTGTGGTACCTATCATAGCTGGTTGTATTTCTTTTGTTGCTGCAATATCTGATATTACTCGTTTTATTTCCAATGCTGAAGGTATTGTTGAAGGTGGGCTGCCTTTAATTTTATCAGCGATCTTTTGTCCTACTGCGATGCCAGCGGTGCTAGCAACAGCTTTACCTGCGTCAAGTGCAATTGGTACTACTTTACGCGCAATTCCTGAGATATTTTCAGCTATTTTTGTAAATATATTTCCAAAAAATCCACCTAAAATTTTTCTTCTATAAACTTTTTTTGGTCTCATCTTTGTTATTAAATTAGGTTTACAAAATTTATGCGCGACAACTACGCTATTACGCTACAGTCACGAAGTGATCGCGCGTAGGTGTAAGTAATACGTTACAATTTCATTGTTAAGATCTATTTGTCGTCCTGATTGATCTGTTAGTTGCATTGTTATGCTGGTTACTTGATTTTCAGGAGCAGTCGGGTGTTATATTATTTATCGAGGAGTAATTTGCACCAGTGACCCAGGCGGGACATCTGGCGAAAAACTATAGATTGTTTGACCTTGACTTCCTAAAGCTGAATAAAATCCTAATGCAATAGAGCAATTGATCAATATTTTGTTCACTTGTGTTATGTTAACTGGCAGATCACCATCATATGATACACTTTGTTCTGCCACACTGCCATATTGTTGGTTTTTAAAGCCTAATAATGATGCGATACTAGTCGCTGGTAAGAAATCGATTATCAAATTATTTTTTAATGTGATCCTAGCTCGTAGCGTATTATAGTTTGGAGTCAGCTCAAAATTGTCCGCGGCAGTGTATTTTGTTATCAGTTCTCTTATCGTTTTGTTGAGATCAGTTACATTATACGCTCCCTGTGGCATTTTAACTGATACCCAAGCACCAGAATTAAATGTAAAGTCGTCGTTGACATTTGCTTTTACATTTGCCATAGAAAGCCATACTGTAGCAGAAATTAATCCGATTTCGTACTGTTTACCAGGATCTAGTATTATTGGTAGATTATAGCAGACAGAAAAGTTTGCGCTGTCACTCGTTGTTTGTGACGAATCGAGTTATAATGTTGTTGACATTATATCAATGTTGTTAGATAAGATCGCTATGTAAAATTTCGTATTCGTCTGATGTTAGTAATCCGCTCGATCTAAGATTATCTAATATATCAATAATTTCGTTGTCGATTTCCGCATTTTCATTACCAGCTTATTTTGATGTTATTAATAATATAAGTCTGTCAACCAGTTCGGCGTTTCATGTAAAAACTCGGACACCAGATCCGGTTCTTGCCTCTGGTAATCTTTTATCTCGTTCGCTCTCATACTTATCAAATAGTCTTTTGAAATTCCAACCTTTACCATAACCTCCGGGTTTAGTTCGGTATTCATACGCTGTTTTATATAAAACATTGGCAATAACTCCGTCTCTCATTTTATCCACCATGGCCAACATTTCTCTCCCTGTTTTAGCTTCTTTAAGCTCTTCTTCAGCCGCTGGAAAATCGTTAATTTTATCGTTTAAAATTCCTTGTAGTTTTTGCAGTCATCATCGCTCCATTTTCGAATCTTATTAAGATTGGCAAGTTTGTCTTTTGCCAGATATTTTTAAATAAATTCGGTAAATTCGGAATCTTCTATTTTACCCTAACTTGTGTTCTGTAAAGTTTTATATGTTTTTCAACAGGCATTTCTTCTATGATAATTTTACGCATCATTTTTTGTTGCCCGGATTAATGCCTCAGTTCGCTCTGACACATCTCCTATTAACCTTTTAAGCTCGTCTAGATTAACCGTTGTTTTTATTAAAGCACGCTTAAGTGCAAGAGGGTTGTTCATTAATCTGTCAAATTCATCCTGTCGTGTATCAGGATCAGCAATGTTTTTCACAACTCCTTCTACAAGATTTTTAGTTTCCTCTTTTGAACTTTCTCCGAGAAAACCTAACAAACCTTTCTCTTGTAAATTTTTAATTCTTCTGGAGATAACGCAGATATTTCTGGTTGTGTGCCAAGTACTGCTTCAGTAACAGGTTTAAGAAAACTAGCGGCTGTTTCTTCTGCTTGAACTTGTCCTCGACGAGCTTCTTCCACTTTTTTCTTAAAAGCAGCTCGAGTTGTAATAAATTTTTTAGTAATTCAATTTTTTGTTGATGCTTGTCCATTGTTTATTTTTTATACGCTCTATAAAATAAGTCTATTGAAATGTGTCGATGCAACAACGAAACATCTTAGCTGGATCACGCACTAGTTTATCAAATAAAAAGAAATTGTATTTGTCTTTGGTTGCTTGACGATATAATTCAATAAACTTATCTTTTGTTACATCACCACATTGCTCGTTTGCAATATTTCTAACATCAACATTATCTAGCCCTGGAAATAATATAAAACATCAAGTATTTCGCCTAATAAATCTGTCAACGTTATAAAACCCTTGCGCTAGATAAATTAAATTACATTTTTGTTACGCGATAATGAAAAATACGACTTAATCTTATTCATCTCCCCGTGTTTAGGGGAATATCGTCAAATACAATTATTTTATGCTCAGACGAATCAAGTTCATCGACAGGAATTAAATCCTCTGGTTGTTTGCTCGTAAATACGTCTTCACCAGCGCCAAGCTCATAACGAAGTTTATCACTGTACTTGCTCAATAATTCGTATGTATCCTGTTGTGGGTTAATTGTGCAAATATATACCCTATCGTAGTTAAAATTATCGTTGAGTAAGAGATTTAATAATAAATTTGTTTTACCAGAGCCTGTACGACCAACAATAAGATAATGACAATCTGGATGTTCGTTATAATGTTTATGTTTGATTAGTCGTTCGGTGTCAAAATTTAATATCGTTGACTTCGCCACTGTTGTTATAAAATTTTATGTTATATAATTTATATAATATGAGTTATTATACAAAGTTTGGAACAGCACTTACAGGATCTGTTTCCGCTGACGAACCAATAATAACTGATACGTCATCATTATTTTAAAAAACCGGCGACATAATGACAGGTAATATATTTATGTCAAATCAGCTTGTACTTGGTTTAGAAGTAGATTATCCGCCACCAAAGGTCGATCTTACTCAAGCGGTAAGTTACTCACAACTAAAAACGATCGACAATAACAAACTATCACTGACAGGAGGAACTTTAAGCGGTAACTTGGATATGTCAGGAAAAAATTATAAACTTGGAAACCGCATATCCACCAGCAAACTTAAATCAAACCCAATCGGTAAGTTATTTACAGTTGAAGTATGTTTATAATAACAAACTTGATAAAACCGGTGGAACGGTTACAGGTAATATTAACATGTCGAGTAAAAAAATTATTGGGTTGGAAACTGCGTATCCACCAGCAAATGTTGATAATACACAAGCTGTAAGTTATGCGCAACTAAAATCTGTTGACGATAATAAGCTCGATAAATCCGGCGAACCAAAGTCAGGTAATATAAATATGAGAAATAACAAAATAACGACGACATATGTTCCAGTCAACCCTAATGATCTAACAAATAAGGCGTACGTTGATAGTATATCTAGTGGTGGTATGAAACGAACAAAAAAATAATGTTGGATATATTCCAACACTTTTTAAGGCAACTGATAACCGAGTTGGGTTTGAGGTAAGTGCATCAACATATTACCCTGAAAATTATCCTCATTACGCTTTCTCTGATAGACAAGAATGGACGACTAAGGAGAAAACAAATACTTTTGGATCAGAATCAAATGTCCCATTGCATTCGCTATTTGGCAATTTCTTCTGCGCGGTCGATTAAACTCTGGTGTTGGGTAAATTTATAATTGGCGATTGGAAGGATCAAACGATGATATTGACTGGGCAATATAGTACAGCAAACACGTACATTTCAACAACACAGTAATTTATCATTTCAGCTGCGAATACTGTTAACAAATACTTGTATTTTCGAATTTATGTTATCGAAGCTAAAGATCCGTTTCCAGGACTAAAAGCATTTCAAATATACACGCTCGGCGGTCAAATTTAATCTAACGTTATAAAATAATGTCTGAACCAGCAATTATAACCGTTGCAAAAGAATTTTACGATAATATTATTAACCCAAACAAAAATGCTGACATAAAATCAGAAGCGGCAAACACAATCAACAATATGAAAAAAAAAATTCAAATCCTTTTTATATAAACAGTTTAATGATTGCACCACCAACAAAAGCCCAAGATAATTTTATTCGTGTTATGCATATGCGAGGACCACAACTAATAAAGCAATAGAAACTTTGATATTATAAGCAGATACTGTCATCCTGATGATTGTCTAGAAGAACAAAAACAAGTTGAAATCTTGCTAAAAATATTGCTCGTGCTTGACAAGGAAAATATAGATTGATAATACAATCAGATGTAATAAAAGCACGAGCTTATGGTGGAAGATCTCAGGAAGAAAAATGAATAAACGACAATCATAGTCGTCTTGACAAACAAGCTGAAAAATAAAATAAAAAAAACAAAAACAAACTTTTAAGCGATAGTTTTTCAAAACAAGAAATATTTCAAAAACTCGGGATGTATTATCACAACAAGCAAACTATACTTAAAGTTGTTGGTAATATATTAGCAGATGCAACGTTAATGATAAAAGCGTACTCAAACGCAATTATACCAATGGTAATACCAGGTAATTTACCAGGATTCGATCCAATTATTGTCAACAAATCACTGAGAGTAATCGAAGACCTTAAAAAGGAAGTTGATGATTACGATGATGTTGAGCGAGAAGAGATTTTTTAACGAGGTTGAATCAGTACACATTCCAGTGGAACTTAATTCTTACTACAACATGAGTGAAGTAGATGATGATCCACTGCCGTCTCTCCAACGCTCCAGGCAACTGTCATTACTAAATTATTATACTGAAGTTGTTAAAATATAGACGCAACCCTACAGCAAACTACTAAAAAAGTAAGCGAATTAGCTACAGATGAAGACATAAGCAATAAAAATTATCTCAAAAAAGTAATGCTGATAGATTTTATAGCCGCATACGCAATTATCAGACAACATCTAGTTCTCAAAAATTTTATGCTGGATCAAATGAGCTTGGTGCTCGGGTTTATCGATAGAACAGAAAGCGAATGCAACAGTTTGGTAAATAAATTAGATTGGTATCGTCATGAAATAATAGTTTGGAGAAGTTTTAAGTCCTACAGTTTGTTAAAGAAAACTGAGGTATTAACAGATGAACGATACAATGATACTTCATCAGATGTTTATGACAAGCACAGATATTTGTTAGCTGATCCTAACAATAATAAGTTTCGTGAATTTCTTGATTCGATTGTTGGTGATAAAGCTTTTGCTATAATATAAAAAAATTGTTAGTAAATACTGTATAATGAAAAAACAGATCATCGATTTTAATCATATTTTGGAAGAAATTCCAAAACAAGATATAGACGCTCTAATGCAATATTACAGATATTATCATTAAAAAAACTGGTGCGTAAAACAGTGTTACAAATACTATAGCAAAATACTTCGGATAATATCATATTTACCACTGCTAATGACCAGCTCTGGTATAATCTCAAGTGGCTTGAGACCCAAAAACATGCTTGTAAAAGAGCGAGTATCACTTATAAAAAATTAATTGATCAGATACGACCTTTTTATTAGCGAGTTATAAAACATGATATGGACGATTTAATACGCGAGTTCCGTATTATTGACAGTATGTTAACAGATATTCTACCAATGAGAGTTTGCAAGTATGAAAGAAATTATCAAAAAAAGTATGGTGATGATAGGGTATGAAATTTTGTCTAAACTTCAGAAATAAAATAATTTCAAACAATGCCTTTAATCCTCCCTAATCAATGATAGAAGCCAATTTTATGTAACAATAATACAATAATCAATGAAATAAACTTGAGCCAGAAACCTTATCATCATATTGAGAAAAAAAAAATTGTTGGCCAGGGCGGGTGGGTCCCTGGGGTGGGAATTTGTATTTGTTTGGAGGTGGTTGGGACCTGGGATAAGGGTCTTGAGCCAGAATCCTTGTTTTCCTCTACTACTGCTATCTGTATAAAGTCAAGAACGACAGTCCAACAAAGAAGTACTCTTTCACTTCAGGAAAATAAAACAGCTGTAAAATACTCGTATGTAAACCAACCCCCACCCCCAACCCCTCCCCCCCCAAAAACCCCCCCCCCAAAACAAACAACAATCCAATAAAGATGACACTCTAATGTCTTCTAAGTATCCCGGATTTTCCCTTTAAAGTGGGATGAGTCCAATGAACTCAGACGTGCTTGTTGTGCCTTTCTCACGCGCATCATCATATACTTCTAGAGTAATACTGTACTTTGAAAGAAGCATTGATAGGTCAGAATGTCGAGTTCAAACCCCTAATTTTTTTGACAAAAAAAAAAAACAAACTGGCCAACCCCCTCATCAGTCAGTAGCTATCACAAGTGAAAAGCTATCAATCATCTCAACAGGAATTAATGGCAATTTTTTTAAATAGTATTTTCAATGAAATGCGTTTAACTGGAAATAGAGGTATGCAATATTAATCCATGTTTTTATTTGTATGACAAAAAATGCGACTGCGACTGCGCGGTATCTAGTATGTAGCAACAGAATTTCCGGTGTCACAGCTGACAGATGTAATCTGTATAATGAAAGTGTGTGTGTGTGTGTGTGTGTGTGTGATTTCGATTTTTAACGTAGCTTTAACAATTTTTCAGTCATATCGCTACCATGTCTGCAGTGTGGCAGTTTATAGTGATGTCTAGCACTGGGGCATCATGCCTCAGACATGTGGCATCATGTCCCACCCAGTCACATTATCCTGACACCAGGCCGACCAATCCTAACATTAACCTCTCAATGCTGAGCGCCAAGCGAGGCAGGTTTATTGAAAGACTAACACAGTGTGAGGATTTATTTTTTACAAAGCTTGATGAATCGTTTATCTTTACGTATAACGTCAAAACGTCGGAATAGAGAACAGGTGCTAGTTTTTTATAGGATAAAGTTAAATAACAGTGTATAAGCTTTCTTAAAGCATTTGCACTCGGCAGAAAATTTATTTAGCCTTTCAGTGATAAGAAACAGGACTTAATTGCATAGAAGACAAAGAAAGGCAGAAAATAGAGCAACTTGTATGAAACTGACAGGTGCAACAAAAATGCGGTACAAGTTATTTCAAGAACAGAATTTTATGGTCGTGTGACCCTTAAAATTGCAATTTGCTTTCTCGAAGCCTGCGCGATCTAGAAAATTTATTTAGCTTTAAAATCATACAAAATATATCTAACTGAATAGAACATGAAAAAATACATACAATACAGCAACTGTACGTATCTTAAAGTTGCGACGGAAAAGCAGTTCAAAGTTAATTGCAAGACAAAATTTCCTGCTCGTGTTTAAACCTTGGGTATGACCCTTACAAATGAAGATTGCTTTCTTTAAACCTGTGCACTCAGCAGAAAATGTAATTACCTTTTTAAATAATACCAAAGATGACTTAATTTAATGCAAGATGACGAAACGCATAACATAAAGGCAACGTATATATTACCGGCCAATTTGACTACCGATGCCACACACATCTGTTTGTCGTCTTGTCTCATATAATGCAATCATATTCACACAAATTATCAAATAAAAGACACAAATGATAAATGCATTTTTTTTATTTCCGTGATAAATATTGATGATATATTCAAAAGATAAAATACCAAAATGAGTTTCTAAACGAAATAAGACGACGTGCGTTCTTGCGGTGGACTCGCATTATAGCCGCCCCAATATTGGTCTCGCTTAATCGCTCAGTGCCACGTGATGTTACAGAGACCGTCTGATAACAAAGGACCCATCCATAGAATTGCCAGTCTCTGTGTTATATATCTCTACCAGGGGCGCCCGAAAATTATTTTATGGGGGGGGGTCATTTGGATGTTTAACGTAGCTTTAACAATTTTTTTGTCATATAGCTACGATGTCTGCAGTGTGGCAGTTTATAGTGATGTCTAGCACTGGGGCATCATGCCTCAGACATGTAGCATGATGTCCCACCCAGGCACATTATTCTGACACAAGGCCGGCCAGTCCTAACAATAACCTCCTAATGCTGAGCGCCTAGCGATGCAGCTGTTAATACCATTTTGAAAAGTCTTTGGTATGACTCAGCCAGGGTTCGAACCCGCGACCTCCCAGATCCGAGGCGGACGCTCTAAGCACTAGGCCACCGGAGTGGTCTGGCGGGGGGGGGGGGGAAACATATAATGGTCAGTTATTATGTGGTATGAATGTATGCCAAAACATGTTTAGAAGTGAAATTGAAATTGCCCCTATGTGCGGACGCCCATGGTCTCTACATACATACAGATGTGCAATGCAAAAGTATCAACTGATATCACAAAAGGAATTTAAAGCAAATAAATGAAGGAAGTTGAGTTTAACAGGAAACTGGATGCACATAATGTCTCAAGAAACCTGAATCGTCTATTTCCCCGCCAATCATGCATTATGGAGTGAAAAATGAGAAATAACGGACATGCTGGATATGCCCAGTTGTCCCTGTACAGGCTAACGGAAATTAAGATTCCTCTATGTCAAGATAACGTTACGGGCGTACAACACATATCAATCCCACTTCCGGCATTTGAAGGGCCAAAATATCAATTTGCACAATATGAGTTAACTCGCTTTTGTTGATAAGGACCTAGGCAAAATAGCTAGCTACATGTACATGCAAACTAGAAGTGCTCGGTAAATGACTTGCAAGATTTTCCATTTATTGAGATAGCATTTATGTAACCCTGCACCTAATGTTGCTATTTATTTTTAGATTATTAGTTTTGGAGATCGAAGAATTAGCCAAACCGATGAGTGCAACGGCAATATGAGGTTACGTATAAGATATACATGATTTCAAAAACAAAACAAAATATATAGTCTACATTCAGTTGTCCTTCTCGTGATGTAATTGACTGCACGTATAATTTAGATTGCACTACCTACCTCTTACGAGTACGTCGACTACAACTAGAAAGACCTAAGGGAATAATTCACACTTAATGAACTCATGATGTTGTTGCTTTTTAATAAATAACTCCTGGAGACATAACATGAAGAGTTCTCAAAACTACGAACTGTCAGTGAAACCTTTGCTCTGTGTCATAAAGCTAGACGGGGATCAAACCAAAGCACTCGACTGTCTATGTTCAACAAATGAATCAAGGATTTGAGCGATCTTGCTCTCATAGGAGGAGTAATTTATTTACACCATGTACTGTGAATATCGGCATTGTGCTTTTTTTTTTCGTATTATGGCTGACTCAAATGAAGAAATTCGCAGGAAGGTACATATACGTACGCGAAGATTTTCTACCGAACCCTTCGTTTATCACAACAACAAAAATACGTGTCGTAACGCGTATATTAATTGCCATGGCAACACTAGATAACCAAGGCAAAGAAAAAAATATAACCAGACTGTAGTCACCGATTACAGAGCTCACCTCTTCGAAGTTTGTCGTGGTCTCCAGTATCCACGGTGAACATTAATTATTATCCAAAAAATAAATTCTGACTAAAGTGATCGTAAAAACAAAATGTTGGCCCCTTTTCTAATTAAAGTATTATTTTCATTTTCCTTGTTCCCCTTTACATTTTAACGTGTTAACATTTTACTGGCACTGTAAAACCAGCATTGTGCTGACATACCGTTAAACTACCTACCTATATACCAACGTAACGTGACAGGGCGTAAAATACGTAAAAAAATTAAATGAATTTTTCTTTCCCGTGATGTCAAAGTTGAGGTACTATAAAGAGTTTAAAAAACGAGACATTAAGTTTGTTTTAGTATTACGTATTTTTAAATCAATGAAACTAAATAGCTGCGGGGTCGAGTGGCCGAGTGGTCTAAAGCGCTCACCGTTCCGGATCACTGCCGTCTCACCTCTGTCTGCGTGGGTTCGAGTCTCAGGCTCGGCTAACGTGGGTACGTGAGAAAGCTTGCCAGTAGCTTCTCGTGGGTCGGTGGTTCTTCCCGGGGTTTTCCAGGGTTCTTTCTCCACCAGTTATACTGGCTGCCATGCATAGCCTATCTTGTGCTGAAAAATGGCGTTAAACCCTACAACAACAACAACTACAACATGAATATCTGCTACTGAAGTTGTTATCAGTCCAGCGTCCTAGGAGGCAGATTTTACCGAGTAAAAAATGTCACAGGCTTTGAGTAACCTTGAAATGACAGCCAACACGTACAAGCATAATTCATGCATCAATAATTTTCTTGGTTAGCTACAATTGATCAAGTCGACAAGCATACAGTATGCAGTCCATAATTTTCTTGGTTAGCTACAACTGATCAAGTCTACAAGCATATAGCATGCAGTCCACGACCTCTAATTCATATATTCATTTGTATGTACAATACATTGTTAACCTGTTCATCTTAATCTATTACAGGTATACAGTATATGTCATCAATATGGAATGTTTACCGCCGAATGAACATAATTAGTAAGTGAAGCATAAAATATCGGTCACAGACTTCCTTTTGTAATATGTATGTCGATCTTTTAAAGATGTATTCACAAATATTAGTTTCGTAACTCTAGATAGGATAGTATGCATACTGCATGCCAAAAACTAGTGTGGTCACAAGTCACCACTTTCGCTGAGGTCCAACCGGATGTCTTAAGAAGTTTTCAGGTGAAAACTCCGTGAAATACATTTTGTTGAGGATGAGTGGTGATAATATTTTAAGATGTGCAAGCGGCACCATTGTTAGAACCAGATCGACATGACAGTTGTTGTTGCTGTTGTTGTTGTGTAGGGTTTAACGCCATTTTTCAGCACAAGATAGGCTATACATTGCTGCCAGTATACATTTTGGAGGAAGAACCCCGGAAAACCCCGGAAAGAACCACCGACCGACGAGAAGCTACTGACAAGCTTTCTCACACACACACATTGGCCGAATCCGAGACTCGAACCCATGCAGACAGAGGTGAGATGGTAGTGATCCATGAAGTTGAACGCTTTAGACCACTCGGCCACTCGGAGCCCCATGACATTTGGTGACAACCCCATGCATCTGTGACGATCTATTCTGTAGCGATAACAAGACTTTCATTATGGCTACCAGTCATCAGATCGGAACCATTTTCATTAAGGACCAACTAAGCATTATAAGAAGTCTTCGGTTAAACTCGATCTCTATATGACTTTTCGTTCGGAAGAAACAGCGATAAAAATATTTACAAGATGACATGTGGCAGTTATACTAGACGTCAGATCACACCTCTTTCATTTAGAACCAAGAAGACGTAATAAGATTTTTTTTTTCGTGAAAACCCCATGTTGATATTACCACACCTTCAAGGGAAGCAGCAATAAGAAGATTTTCAAGATGGCATCTGTGGCGGCCATATTGGATTTTCGAGCGACATCATTTTCATGGCAATCCTCCAAGTAGTTTAAGAGGAGTAGTGATAACAAACTTGTGTTAACGAACGGACAGGCTGCGGACGATAGACAACATACCATCCCATAAGCTCTCCTGATCTATTCCCTATAGAGCTCTATAAAAAAAAAAACAACACACAAAACAAAAAAAATAAACAGCTAAGTTGTATCCTACAGTGTAGACTGTGTTTCTACGTAACAATTTAGGAAAAGTAAACCATTTTAACTAACGTGTTCACCTTAGCATGCGTGAGCGGGATCACGTCCCTCCGCTTTATGCTAATAGGTCGAAAACTAGTAACACTGTCATGCATAAAAATATCTTTACCAGCAACCAAAAGGCAAGAAATAAACCGCAGTTACTCAGGGCGTAGAATATTATGCCAAATGGATCATATAGCTATGAAAAAATATAGATTCTTTTACTTTTTAAAATTATTGGTTTGTTTCTCAATGGGCAAAAGGTAAAAAGAAAACATTTGATCTGACTGAATTTAATCAGGCCTCTCGAAAGCATGAACTACCCTGTCGATCTAGAAAAACTGATGCGTGCAGACGACACTTTCGAACGAGATGGGTTAAGTCTCTAAACAATAATACATAATGTATCGTTTCTACAAGTGAATTTAATCCATCTTTTGGTCGTGGCACGTACATAATACGCATTATAATAATATACACAGAATTGTTTGGTGAAATCCACATACATCATTACAAAATTACATCTTTATTGAGGACCGACCATTTCATTGGGGCGGCGGGGCGGGGATGTCTGGGATTTTCTTACTTTCCACTGAGGATATTTTATTCTATTTTACATTATTTACTTATTTATGGGATGGGTAAGTAAAAGGTTTTCATATCAGAAGTTATTGATAATTATAGTTTACAGATAAATTCACAACATTAAACGGTATATATGATTATTTAGAATCAAATAAAAATTCACAACAGGTTTGCAATTATATGGCCTAGGATTCATTAAATCGCCCAATATGCACTTTCTATAAAAGTTCCCAGGTTTCTGACAGCATGTGTGTACTGACAATTTAATAATTCGTTGAATTTGTACAATCTTGGCCTAAACAAAAATACCATCTATGTATCTAACTGAAAGTATAAAATGACTTTCAGATTCAATGATAAAAGTAATACTCAACTTCTATTACAGTGGTTCACAACCTGTTGGACGCGGGGTTATTCCAAGGGGTATGTATTTTCTTATTTATTAACATGTGGGTGTCGTATACAGCTTGCTGAATTTGAGAAAGGAGTCCTCATATTAGAAAAGTTTGGAAACCACTATTTTTGTAGATCCCCCCCCCCCAAGGATGCAATCTGTATATATGAACAACAGGAGTAGGAATGAGTCTATTCCATCTACCAGTTCAAACTGCAAATTATTTGATAATGTTTTTCATTCTGATGTAGCAGTCAAAAAATTTTGTATGATAACCAAGTTTTAATATTCGTTTTCGAAATCCAAGGACAATTTTACATGTTTCCTTTAGTCCGAGATTTAAACAAATTTGCTAAATGTTTTTTTTTTTTATAAGTAATAAAAATACCATTGTACTCATTGGTTGATTGAAGCTTCTGTACGTCCAATATCATTTCTTAATTCTCGTATCAATCGTGCTCAAATAATCTTCACGGATCAGTTAACATTGACGACATAAATATATTTCCTGTTTTTAGTCCAACCCCACAACCCCAACATTTTGGTACAGTACTTCAAAGTACTGTAGTTCCAATTTGCCCGTAGATACAGTCTCTCCATTCACCATAAACAAAATTATTTTGGGCGCATTTCTTCGATCCAAAATACATTTTTATATATTTAAGTGTACTCTGTCTGATTGGTGAAAGATTTTTTATTTTATTTGGTGCTCATGAAATTACATCACCACTAACAGTTTCAAATCTGCAATATATTTTTAACTTTAGCAGAGACCAACACTTCCAACACTCTTCTGAAACCATGGCTATTGTGTCCCTTTTCGGGAATCGTTTGATAGTTACCCTGCAAACAATATAATAAAGATGACAAATTCAACAATGTCCATTAATCAATGTGGACTTTTTTTTAAATATTTGCAAAACGGAATGAAATAACAACTTAAAAGCTTCACAGATAAGATAACGTATGTTTTTACATCCTAACTGTCAATATTCGAGTTAGTGTGCATCAAGAACAAATCCATTATCCGGATACATTATTCCAATGTTTCCGAGCACTAAATTGCATCCTATGCACATTAATGAAAAATGAACAGCTTTGAAGATATTCATACAATTACAAAATCATTTAACGCAGCCGCAATATCTCATCATCGCAAATTCCACGTGCTTTTTTTTTTTTAACATCAAATTCCCCCCCCTCCCCTCCATTCCCCTCACTTCTGGCAGCAGGGAAAGTATAAAAGACCTGGACGACTTGTGTTACACAGCATAAAACATTATTCTCTGTCGGGTAGTTTTTGAAGAAAAAATATGGAATGTGTTGTCTCTGCAGTGCTACTTCGATGTCTTGCAATCTGAATGCTTCGTCAGTTGTTGATTTCATGTCAGTCCTTAAAAGACTTTCACCTGCGATGCTTTTCAAGTTGAGAGGGTCCCCTGGTGGCCTATTGGTCTGATGCGCTCACCTTTACCAATCACTGCTCTGTCAGCTCTGTCCGCGTGGGTTCGAGTCTCAGGCTCGGCGTATGTGGGTATGTGAGAAAGCTTGTTGGTAGCTTCCCGTGGGTCGGTTGTTCTTCAATGGGTTTTGCAGGGTTCTTCCTCCACCAGTTATACTGGCTGCCATGTATATCATGTGCTGAAAAACGGAGTTAAGCCCACCACAAGAACAATAACTTTTTGGAGTTGCTTCTCTGGATTTGTTTCATACGTAATTGCAACCAAAATAATGAATTTAGTTTATCTATGCTGTTATGATTTTGTTCAGATGACATCACAAATTCCACTCTCTTGAAGTGTCGAGACAATAACTATGTAAACATAAATGAGGTCAAAAGTGACTGACTAGACCAAACATAAATGAGGTCAAAAGTGACTGACTAGACCAATATCAGACAATTGTGCGCCACTGTTTGCGTGTATGCTTAACTCCTTGACTAGTTACAAAGGCCCAAGGGCAAACTAATTATAAAGTTTCGAGAATTTTCATCCAGCGAGGAGCTTTGGTGAAGGGCGACGGGTGGATATAAAAGGTGTATCACGATATCTCTCGCTAAATCCTGGGAATAATAAACCGATTTGGTCTTGAAAAATATCTAAAATTCTAATCGCAAATAAAGACTGTTGGCTTTCCTGCTATCGACGAAAATATTACATGTAAAGTGGCTAGGTTAGCAATCTTTACTCACGTAGGGATGTAACAAAAATATACGATAACAAAATCATGTCTAAAGTAGATTGTCGCTTATTATTCTTCACCGATAGCACCACATGATTAATATGTCATGACGTCACGTGATTTATAATAACTCATGATCCTGTACTGTCGTGAAGTCGTAACGATTTTTATTTTCTGGAGTCATGCACTTCAAATGGCGTTTTCACTATATTATCAGCCAGAACGTTCCTATGGACGTACTTCCGCGTTGTCCAGTTCATAATTGTCAATAATACCTAAAAACCGCCCTAAAACTCGTTTGACGATCGTGACGTAAACTAGAATATTTCACTTAGTTTGATATTAAGTTGTTACTTTTCTTAGCCTGGTGCAAAACATACATATTGTATGTATGTATGTATGCATGTATGTTGTTGTTGTAGAGTTTAACGCCATTTTTCGGCACAAGATAGGCTATACATGGCGGCCAGTATAAATGATGGAGAAAGAACCCCGGAGAACCCCGGAAAGAACCACCGACCCACGAGAAGTTACTGACAAGCTTTCTCACATACCCGCATTGGCCGAACCTGAGACTCGAACCCACGCAGACAGAGGTGAGATGGCAATGATCCGTAACGGTGAGCGCTTTAGACCACTCGGCCACTCGGGTCCCATGTATGTATGTATGTATGTATGTATGTATGTTACTGGGTAGAAACGTTGCAAACAATAACATCCAACACAAAGTAGATTCCCAGCCAATTTGTAATGTGCACCCAAGCTAGGGCTCAAGACGACTGCCCTTCATAGAGAACAGATTGGTAGTTTTACACCAGGGCAATAGTTTATCAAAACTACATAATGGAGACTAAGTCAAGGTTCATTAACAGTATAAATTCTTGCTTTTACAGTGACGACAAATACAGACTCCAAGTCCTATGGGACACAATCTTGATCAGTATCAGATGTGTGAACTATGTAAAATTCTTTTCTAACATTACCATATCTGACCGTTTAAAATCCTTTAAACTAAAACTACCATATACACCCATGTCTCTTATCTTAATGATAATCAATATTTATACAATAATTGCAGTGAAATGTTACGCATTAATATGACGGCAACAATATATGTATGTATGTATGTATGTATGTATGTATGTATGTATGTATGTCCGATGTGATTCGGGTCTCGAAACAGAGACGATGCACTAGTTTCAAATATATCGACCACTCCTCCATATCCAATTCCACACACAACTAGTTGGATAAAATGAAATTAGAACACTCCATCGACTACGGAGTTAACGTTACCCCCCTCTCTCTCTCTCTCTCTCTCTCTCTCTCTTGCAATACAATGAGGAATTTGAAAATAATGCTATCAGTGTAATCACATTGATACCAAGATATAATGCCCATATATATTTTCACATTTACTGCAAATAAACAATATAGTTCAACCAACTTCAACAAAACAGAAAGCAACATAAAACTGAAATAATGAGTGCCTGAAACTTTGAATTCCATGTATGTAAAACTATAGGCCATGACAATAACTGATAATAATTGAACATACGTTGGGGTCGTGATATCAGATAAACACCGATGATCGATTTTAAGTATAAAACGATACCGTGCAGCACCTTTTATTGCAGGCTGGAGTTTGCGGAATGCTTCAATTGACAACATTCAAGACAACAAGTACCTAAGTGAATTACGTGATCGATGCAAATGCGAATTTCCGGGCACCTAGCATATGCAAAGATCTTTAATAAATCAAACAAACAGTTCTCATGTGTGATCTTGAAAGTCTCTATTATCATTGCAAATCCATTATGCTTTAAATCCATGTAGCGTCCGATACGAGTTCAATCTGATTTCCATATTTTACGAGATCATTTCTCTATCAAACATCCTAGCCAGTTTCTACATCTCGTAATAATTTGTGTATTTAATTAAACTCTATAATACTATCTATTCTACCCTTTTTCAAAGTATTTATAGAGTACAGGTATATATATATATATATATATATATATATATATATATATATATATATATATATATATATATATATATAGAGAGAGAGAGAGAGAGAGAGAGAGAGAGAGAGAGAGAGAGAGAGAGAGAGAGACAGACAGACAGACAGAGACAGAGACAGAGAGAGAGACAGACAGACAGAGAGACAGACAGAAAAGGGGGAGCAAGACTGAAAATAGGAAAGACGGTGTGTCTGGATGGTAGTATCCATAACGTCACAAATGATCCCATGTTAATAAAGGGTAGCCTTCCCATAATTTATTCTATTATTTGGAGTGGAACTGACTCGACCAGGCCTAAGGTTGTGTTTGCAACACGGTCGGAAAAAAAATCCAGCCCAATGCATCCTGCGATAGACAAACTGTGCGAAAGAGAAAAAGTGCAATTGCAAGGCCAGGACTTGCATGTCCAAATATGAAAAAAAAAAAATCATCAACGATTTTAAGAACTATAATCAAAAGAAAAAGGCTTCAACAAAACATTAACGCAAATATTTTATGACTGTGACGTTGATTCAAAGGTCAAAGGCACACACATGTCGCAAAATAAATTACCTAAGCTTCATAATAATTCATCCCAAATATAAAAAGGCCATAACAGTGTTTAGAAAATATAAGCTAGTATATAAACTTTGACCAAAACATTACTGCTAATCTTCTTCATCTGTAGTCAGTACTCCTAAGAAAACTACCGTGACTACTGCGTCAACGGTTCGAAAGTATGCGTCGTGTCATGAATTGTCTTAGTTTCAAAATGGTTCATTCTGAGTACGACTAAATTAGACAAGGTTTGAGAAATAGAAGAAAGTAAAAATCTTTTAACCAAAACTATAAAGAAAATTTTATATCAATGTGACCTGAACTCTAAAGTCTAAAGGGCAAGCAAGCGTTTCACAATATGATTTGTCTTAGCCAACGGTCGTAGTCACTTCGTTCCACAGCACCATGTGGAACAAAGTGGATCGATGACCCTTTGATGCGTAACAAAGTGGATCGACGACCATTAGAAAAAGAACATTTTTCAACTGTACCGGTAATAAGCAGTGTAGACATAGTGTGGAACTGTAAGGAACCTTAGGGAACTTGTATGATATTTACCACGTGTCCAATGTATTTTGTTATTATACACGTATTTTTATCGCAGTTTCCCTGAAAAACAAATAACCATAAAAACTTCAAAGTTTAGAGAGACAAAAATCATATTATCTAGCAAAGGCCACAAGCAACAAGGAAGTCAGCAGAGTGATTTACAGCATGTGTAAAGATTGCTTCACTTCGCAATCACTGTAGAAGTAACACTTTGAAAAAGCTAGAGTTCATCTCAGTTTTTTCAATTTTGGACATGAAAATCCATCTCCAAAAGCAATATACTTCTATATACTTTGTAAAACAAGTTCTATCCTGGCATGAGCCGCTTTTCTAAGAGCGTAAATCAACAGCTTTTACAAAAAGACTTGTTACTGACAATAAATTCAGTATGCTGCATTTCATTTGGAGGTTAGTATATTATTAAATCTAAAGTAAATACGTAATATATGGTTAAGAAGCGATTTTGTATAAAAATATTATTAACGTTTATTTTTTTTTAAAAAAGTAACAGTGTGCCTTTATCTTTGCAAACGAGAGGGGGGGATCTAACGTCATTCTAGTACGCTATGAAATTACTGGAATGAGGGCCACGAAATAGAGACTACTGGTCAAATGAGCGGTAAGTACACGTATTTATCTGCTGTGTTTGAATATACCTTTACACCCAGGTATGTGCAACGCTTGTCAGAATTCCAGTTCACCCGTTTCACCTGTCTAGTCGATAGGTAGCTCATATCAAGGAATACATGTTATAGTTGCACGACTACGCTTTTTGTTTGTTTGTTTTGTTCTTTCTTTTTCACCGACAATACACTAAGCATGCAAAATATCTGCCATATACCGGTCAGAAAATAAACAGAAATCAACTTACCCCTTAGCCACTTCTAAGAATTCATAATACAAGGAAACTCATTCGTCAATTATGTCGCATACAATTACAATCAACCTGTCGACCAAGCTATTATCTGCTTTTGCACCATATAAATTGTCTGAATTTATGAAATAAAGTGAACTAACCTGTGTTTTCACAAAATTACATTTCCTCTTCCCCTCCACATGAAGTAAATAAAAATGGTCAAATCCTGCTTGAGTAGTCACATCTACTTAAACGTGCGTCATGTGTCATCCGTGTTTCGTTTTGTGTACATGATCGCACAAGGAAGACTTGCCACTTGAGCTATAAATAACTTACCGATTGGCAAGAGGAGTTAACTCTTGCACATAGATACAACATATCGACCGTAAACAAAGATACACAGCCGTGCATGACTTGAGTATATTTTTTTTAGAGGGTGGGTGGGTATTTTTACGCCTCTGATTATCGTATCGCCTAAGAAAGCGTTAAAAAGAACTATGGCTGACTAGTTTTACTGCTTATGTTTTAGTCAGAATAAAAAAGGTACAATTTAAAAAAAAAAAAAAAAAAAAAAAAACAAAAACTTGTTTTTATAGTAAGCATTAGGCCCGGGGTATTGTGCAGAGTTCTACTGCGCTCTAAATTATTTAATATCAGCAGTTTGTTTGTTTTTGTTTTTTTTGTTTTTTGTTTCTATAATAATTGCATTTATTTATTAGTGTTTCAGTAATAAACAAGACCTTTGTATTAAAATTCTATAAGGTTTTAATTCATATTCGTTATTTTCATATTCATATGTTATGCATGTGTGCGATATTTTACATTCATTTCCGATGTTCTCCATTTATATCCGGTAGCATCATTTACCGGAGAGATGAACTCGGATAACTCGTGTAGCAAATTATCCAATATGACTAAAATGTACTACTGCACACAAGCGGTAAGCATCGGAGATAAATGCAAATCATCCAACATAAATAAAATGTACTGCTGCTGCACACGAATGGTAAACATCGGATATAAATGCAAACTATAATAAAAAATTTATTGGATATGAATTACATTGAATATGTGCCAGTAGCTTCTCGTGGGTCGGTGGTTCTTTCCGGGGTTTTCCCGGGTCCTTCCTCCATAATTAATACTGGCCGCCATGTATAGCCTATCGTGTGCTGAAAAATGGCGTTAAACCCTACAACAACAACAACAACAACAACAACAACATTGAATATGAATGAAAATTAAAACATACACAAAAATAATTATCGAATGCGAATGAGAAATACTGCACATAAGGGGTAAATACTGAATGTGAATGTAAAATATTAATACAATTTTACTGGACATGAATGAGAACTTTGCATATGAATACAATATATTGCATATAAAAGGTAATTGTATATTGCATATAAAAGGTAATTGTCGCATACAACATCAAAATATAGAATATTTCATACAAACATGAATTTAAAATGAAAATTACTGAATATTAATTGATTTTTATGTTTACTTTATAAGATTTGACACTCCATTATTCTCAAGTAAAGTGTATAGATGCAAATTTTGGTGCTGCTAAAACAGCATTCAATAGTCTCTGTCAGATTTTACAATGGCAATCGGTCGCCATTTTTCCAGCGTACATTCTTAGCACACTAGTTCGACCACTCCGGTGGCCTGAGAGGTTAGAGCGTCCGCCTCGGATGCAGGAGGTCGCGGGGTCGAACCCCGGCTGAGTCATGCCAAAGACTTATAAAAATGGTAATAGCAGCTGCCTCGCCTGGTGCTCAGCATTAAGAGGTTAGTGTTAAGACTGGTCGGCCTCGTGTCAGGATAATGTAAGCGGGTGGGACAGGAAGCTACATGTTTGCGGCATGATGCCCACGTGCTAGACATCACTATAAACTGCCACAATGCAGACATCTTAGAGATATGACCACAAAATTGTTGAAGTTACGTTAAAAATCCGAAAATCACACACACACACACACACACACACGCGCGCGCGCGCGCGCGCGCTGGTTCCATACAAATTGTTTAGCCTGATACCAAGGTTTTAATTTTATAATGAAGGGAAGGAACATAAAAAAACAAGTATGTTACAAAAAGCAAAATTGTCGACTGATTGCCACCGTAAAGGTATTTACACATTGAAACTTCGTGAAAAAAGGCAATCAATATAATTGATATATGTTCTTAATACTCAATATTGCCATATCAATGAAAATTATCTCAGAAAAAAAAAAACGACGGTATTAGCTAATCTCGATCGCAGGTCAGTGTTAAATGGTATGCCCATCTTTAATCCTCGTGCACGGATAGAGTCTAAATGTGTATAATAAATTATATAGGTATAATTTGTGGTTTAACATTTTCATATTTCATAAACGACGGAAGTAACTGTCAATCAATCGTCTTCACTTTGCTTGCTCGCTATATATAAACAGCAATGCACCTGGGAGGTGTATGACTCACAGGAAAAGGAAATTTACCTAGCATCTATTGGGCAAAATGCACTTGCAGTCGAATACCTTCCTTGAAAGTTACAAAAACTGTTAGAGAAAAATTTATGTAAGCAGCTCACGCAACTTTAAGATACGTGTACTTTGGGATGTCTTTGTTGTTCAAACCAAGATTTTCACGGTGTTCTCAAACATTCGAGAACAGCTTGCATGTTCAGTCGAACACTGCATCTGCTTTTCGAAAACTGATCGTGGGTTTTTTTTTTTTTAAAAAAAGACAATTTGCGGTGTTGATTATAGTAAGATAGTAAATCTAAGGTTGTATAAAATAAATTCCATAATTGTTGGGCATAAATGTGTTAAGATAAAGATTACATAACCATCTGTTTTTAAAGTAATGCAGGTGGAAAATAATCTTATTAGAGCAATGGAGGAGAAAGAACTTTTTTATTTCTTTAAGAAAGGGAAGGAGCACCAAAAGTCAACTAGCATTACTCTCTTAACCAACCGAGTCATCAATTCCGTCTTTTTTAGTAAGTAATAAAATCAGTACACAATTAACCCAATGGTATAAAACTATTTCGCATCCATTATCATTTGGAGGTATTCGGTGGATCGGTGAAATCTGTCATGCATAACCACACGAATTGAAATTTTCCAATATTTTACATGCGGAGGCAACTGTGTTTACTCAGAAAAAATGTCAAGTACTTGGGAGAACTTCCGTCTCGAAGCGGGAAAGTACAAAGGTCTCTCCAAGAGAAGTATCAGCAATGTGCATCGAGAATTAAACAAAGTTAAATCTTGTTCCTCAAAAGTATTTTAAAAAAAAGTAATTCGGAGTCATTAGTCACCAAAAAGATCTCAGTGTGCAAGTCACTATCGAGGTTCAGGATGTCCATATCCAGGTAATGTCCAGTGAAGTCACCTTACTCTAAAAATAATGGATTGGACTGGATATCACGAACTGAAATTTACACGTGCTTCCTTTAATGTCAGTTATGGAGATCAGTCTTCAAACAGAATACCTTGCTTTCCTAAACATGGTAAGGAACACAAATGCCAATTATATAATTGGACTCTAGTGCACGTTTGGAAACCTTATATTGTTTTATTATGAAGGCGTAAAATATCAACTTACGGTTGCATTGAAATGCCAACTAAAATTCAAAGAACGATGCAGCAAAGACATGAACTTGGACTGCAGATTAATTGCTTTATGGATCAAACTGCGTCTATTTTCATTGCCTACAGATTTATTGCTATAAACGCCGAACGCCTCGATTTTGATGTGAGAAAGGACATCTCTTATCCTATCGCTTAATTAACCGACAAAATATCGATACTGAGGCCAGGCAAGGAAGAACAAATCGGTACGTCAATAGGTGTTCTTGTCAGTAAATTCCAGTTACATGATTTGGCATTCTCATTGTCTTTCAACATATGAATAGGCTGATAATAAAGAATTCAGGATGTATTACTATCAAGTTACATGAATTAAACAATGGGTGAAGAAAAGATACTTAGAACATTTGCCTTGACATGGGAGTGTTCATATGACGATTAATAATATAAGGCCGTGATAAGTTGGCTATAACGGTATCTCGTTTTCTAACTAGTGCATAAATAAGTATATTAATTTTAATTTACTTTGGCACTCGATGGGGTACCTTTTCTTGGAACACTGACTGTGCACCCCTATCCAAAATACTATTAAGTTCACCACCCAACTGTATCTACAGGGCTTTATGGTGCAGGCGTGCTCGAAGTTCATATGTTTTGAGGTCACCCCATTTTTTACAAATTTAGAATAGATCTTACGAAAGTCATGTGCTTAAAGATAGAAAAAGAAAACTTCCTCAAGATTAGTAGTTTCCAAAGTGAAAATTCATTAATTTAAAAAATATGTCTACAGTTTGTTTTTCTTATTAATTTTCAGTTAAAATATCATTAAAACAACTTGCAGATTTTGTATGTTTAATTTTGAATAAAGTAGATCTTTGAGGTTTAATAGTTTAAGACATTAATATGCATAAGGCCCGAGTAAATCGAATGTCCTCACTTGCCGAGATCAGTTCTGTAACTCATATGGTAAAATTCTAGTTATAGACGAAATCAGGAGCCACTGTTTGTTGTTTTTGTTTCGGGGGTGGGGGTGGGGATTCAGACCGAATTACCAATCTTCGTTTGTTATGTCACCTTCAGTATTTAAATGTAACTGCTTTTGCTCAAAACCAATAAATCATTTCTTATTTTTTTATTATTTCAAACCATCCACCGATTTTTTTAAGTTTAGGATTCTTGAAATTAGGTAGGGATTAGGACCAAGCGAATGGAAAAGTTTTACTTACCAAAAATATACCATTCTATCGGAATGAATGATGGAAGAAAATGGAAATAGAGCTATGACCAATATGTTCAAGCAGTGGATGTTGTACACCCTTTGGTCGACATGGAGTGTCCTTGGGCAAGACGCTTTTGTCCAGTTAATTTCGGCACAGTATTAACATGCATTCAATCAATCAGTATAAAACCACATATTTTAAGCGTGCCTTATTTTATGCAAATATCATAAAACTAATTAACTATTTCAAGATTTAAACTTTTAATTTCACTTAAAGTCGTTACGCAACCCATGAGGTTATCCGTATAATCGAGGAAAAAAAAGATGGTACGATATATAAGAAAATAAATAAAATATAGAAATGAGAATATAAATGATTGATAAAACAAAATCATTAATAACTCAAACGTATGCCTAGCATTATACAAGACCAAATTAATTAAAAATAAAGCAATAATGCTTTATGTAATAAAACTATGAGAAAATACAAATTTGATAGAACAAAAGAAAATAGAAACAGAAAGATAACAAATTAAATACAAACAAGTCAACTACACACTAACTGTATGAACTTGCTAATATTTAAGATATAAACACAAATTGTAAATTTGTTTAAAAGAGCTATAGAAAAACATAAAAGTTACAAAAAAGGACCAATCTTCACAGGTCTGATGATGACAAGAAGCTGTACAGAAATCTAGTTGCAGAACACTTCTCTTCCCGTGGTCACACTTTCAGTGATGTAAAATTTATTGCAATTGCTTACAACCCGACTGAGTTTCGAATCCAGCAAATTTAGGAATCTTACAGGATACGCCGCCTTAGAACATTGAAACCAGACGGTTTAAAAAACAAGAGGACTAGACAAAATACAGCCACGTACAAATAAAATCATCATCTTTTTTCAGCCGCATGGGCGCCAGCAGAATTTTTTGCGGGGGGGGGGGCAGGATTTTTTGCAGGGGGGGGGGGCTCAGTCAGTCACGGCCGGAAATTTTAGTATAGTAAGCAGTCCGAAACTAAAGCTAATATTTACTAAGCGTTTTGAACAGAATCTTGTGACATATTTTCAGCTTCATTTGCATGATTAAACTTGTCGGAATTTATATATTTGCAGTATGATTTCCAGGGGGGTCATGTGATCCCCCCTTGACATATGCTGCGGGTGTCCATGTGCAGCCGGCACATTTTCATTTAAATAAATCTTTCAGTTTCCTTATTAGTCACCCAAAACCCAACAAATACTACTAACACAATGAAATTTCCATTATATAATTTGCGGTTACGCAAATTTACATAAAAACAGAGGGCGATATGGTTCATCGATTTCTAGGTCAGTATAAAATATTTTTCAGCGTCAGCATCAAGTTGAAACCAACTAGTTGCAACATTAAAAGTTTCTAGCTTTTATTCCTGTAGAAATAGTCATGGCAAATTTTGTAACCTCCATGCTTTTTCTGTGTTTTTATTTGTTTTGTCTGTTTTGTATTTGCCTTTGAAAAAGATTCATTTTTACTCGAAAGCTCTTAGGCTTGTTAGTATATATATATATATATATATATATACAATAATACATGGCATACATACTGTGTCTAGCCAATACAGCAGCATACATGTAGCATATATATATACTTGCTCTATATGCCTAACTATATATATATATATCGCATGGTATACGCTGTCGTCATTTCGCTGTCGTCAAAAACAACCTTGAACAAAGAATAAAAAGTACCTGAATGACTGAATGGTAGTAATTCAAGCTGCGGGGGTTGTACTGGAATTCAAGTTTGTTCTATAGAAATCAAGGACTGACATTGTGAACAAGGATCTCCACTTGACTTAAACCTCCATATACATTGGGTTACTTGCGAGAATATGTATATGCATATTGCCCAAGGCGTGGACAACCATGGATACGGTTTCCTTGCTGATTTACGTTTACTATAAAACACATTTGCTGACTGGTATATACTTTGTAGATAGCTGACAGTGAGATACATATATATGTGAGATTTTAAACTTGCTTAAATAAGATGTGTAATGATGCCTATAAAATTTTCAATATATGGGGTTACATATGGTTTGATTTGTACAAACCTGTGCCGGAGTACAAAGAAAGACTAAAAGCTTACGTGTGAAGCCCAGTCTTCAATGTCTTTCCTGAATTTTCCGATAATTCCGTTTGCATACAACATATCGTATATAGATCTATATTCTTACACGATCTATGACTAAATAAATAAAGCATACAAAACAAATACCTATAAACGGATTTTTTAAGCGCGAAGAACTCGTGAACTCTAAGTTACGAAACTTGGCAATATCCGAACTAACGTCCAATTTAAAAGAATAATACTTCGTTAAGAGAGAATTTAGAATCAAATACAATTTGAGATTATCTTAACGTTTTTATCTATATGGTTATGAACCTGCCGTACGTGCAACGTGTATTTACATCTCCGGTTTTAGCTTTGTTGTATTTTAGTGATTATTTATTAATTACAGTGAGTCGGTGCGCGAAGATATTTTCAAACTGAGTAACAGGCCAATTTGCAGGAGCATACGTCATAATGTACAGACTGGTAACATGGATCAGTTTCCTAAATGGACCTTCCTTTATTTCTTAGCACAAAGAATTATTTGGATATTCGAATATGTAATCTATTAGTAATTTAGTAATCTGAGATAAGAATATTTCTTTATACTATGTCTTTGGGTCATCGTATTACGTGGCGTAAAGTGATATTCTTCAGCTTGGAAATCTTACTGATGGTCGTATCACAAGTTTATGTTGATGTGTCTGATTTTAAAATATAATGTTCATTACGGACGGACACTATTTCTTGGTGACCATGTTCTGGCTTACGTAGCCAGGGAAACGGAACTGAGTTCCAGTAAATACAGGTAGAGTTACTGTTCTTAGCACGACGTAATTGGTGCCAGTCATAAGATTTCGCGGTATTAATTCAGAAAATAGACGTTTGTTTCTCACATCGGTCAGATTGCTTGTCATCTTGCCAATATTATATTTAAAGCTCAAGCTTTACCAAATTTTAGGAACTTGTGTTTGCAATGACACACCGTTATCAGCATCTTATTAAACACATCTAAGTTGTCATCTGGTTTAGTAAATGACAAACAGAGTTTAATTACAATTTTGAATACCGTCAGCCTACTCAGTCAGGGAAACGTAACTGAGTTTCAGTAAACACAGGTGGAGTTATTGTTCTTAGCATGACGTAATTGGTACCGGTCTTACGTAATTATCACTGCTTGAAGCAAATTGTAACAATGTCTTTGAATGAGAGCGTGGTATCAGGACATTAGCTGTATAACTTTGGTCAAACATAGCAATGGGAGATTTGAAATTTGGATTTTTATACCGTAGCTTAAAATAATATTTTCAGTCATATTGCTACGATGTCTAAAGTGTGACAGTTTATAATGATGTCTAGCACTGGGGCATGATGTCTCACCTAATCACATTATCCTGACACCAGTCCGACCAGTCTTAACACTAAACTCTTAATGCTGGTACCATTTTTATAAGTCTTTGGTATGACTCGGCCGGGGTTCGAACCCGCGACCTCCTGCATCCGAGGCGGACGCTCAAACTTATAGGCCACCGGAGCGGTCTAGTTTAGCAATGAAATATTTATATTATTGAATGAGAGCGTGATTTCAG
The DNA here is from genome assembly GCA_016617855.1 of Megalonaias nervosa. Taxonomy (NCBI): domain Eukaryota; kingdom Metazoa; phylum Mollusca; class Bivalvia; order Unionida; family Unionidae; genus Megalonaias; species Megalonaias nervosa. The sequence continues at coordinate 63,465 of JAECUM010013841.1, forward strand.
GACATCAGATGTATAACTTTCTCAAACTTAGTAATGGAATAATTGTGTGTGCGTGCGTGTATGCGTGTGTGTGGATTGGTTTTTTAACGTAGCTTTAACAATTTCAGTCACATCACTACGATGTCTCATTGTAGCAGTTTATAGTGATGTCTAGCACTGGGGCATCATGCCGCAGATATGTAGCATCATGTCCCACAAAGTCACATTAGCCTGACACCAATCAGAACAATCCTAACACCTACCTCTTAATGCTGAGCGCCACGCGAGACAGCTTGCTAGTACCATTTTTATAAGTCTTTGGTATGGCTTGGCTGTGGTTCAAACCCGTGACCTCCCGCATCAGAGGCGGACGCTCTAACCACTTAAGCCACCTGAACGGTTTGAAATAATTGTATTATTGAATGACACCATGTTTTCAGGACATCAGTTGTATAATTTGGGCAAACTTAGCAATGGAATAATTACAGTATACGACATTTATTTTACCAACCCAAACAATCATAAACCGGGAAGAAGGACATATACAGATTTCTTGGAATGCATAAATGAAAACGTCTAAATAAACAAAAAATTAAGGCATGTAAGAAGTATGTTTTTGAAGAACAGTTCAGGAAACAGAAAATTATTTCGTATTTAAAAGAGTAAATCAATACAGTCTATATTTCCTCAGCAGAAGGTACATATTTGGGAGACTTCTCAGGACATATAGTAGGTATATTGCTTAAAATAATTACTTATTTTATTATTATGAGGCTCGTACTTATTAGCTTTTTTTTTTTACATGGGTTAGAAAGAGACTTGTTGTACACATCCAACAAAAGGGTTTAATTCCACTATATCAATGAATTATTGGATAACTACCGAACTACAGCCATATAGTAATGTCAGAAATTGGGTTAATCTGAATAAGCGGTGTTATCTAAATAAACGAGTCAACAATCTTATCACTTTTCAGCTGCTAGAGTATGTTTAGAATTACATTCGCCCAAATTAGCTTAGCTGGATGTACATACATTATTACACTATAACTATAGGTTTGCGGATCGATGAAGCGTAAAAAGAAACGAGACCTGGTTCTGGGATTACGAGTCGTTAGTAGCATAGGTTTAGTTACGTGTCTGTTTATGCTATTATTTTGTTGATGAAAATAGGTGTGCATGAATGCTCAAGACGGGGGAAGAGAGTATGGTTAAGTGGGGTGGGATAACTGTGGTGTATGACACATTTCTTTCAGTTGGAGTAGTTACTACAGTAAAATAAAAATAATAATTACTTAAAATTTCGTCTAGTCAAACCTGTGAAAAGGAAAGTAAAAATATATTACTTAGTATCAAAAAAGGAAATGGAAAACAATTTAACAATGGCAGGTCACTTGGCAACTGAAAGGTAGTTAATATGAGCTTCATTAGATGTTCGTAATTAAATGCAGAATGGAAGACTACTGGGGCTGTGCGGAGAAAGGTAACACGGGGGGGGGGGGCAAATATGTTATTTAGGGGTATGGGATGTTTCCATCGATGTGTTTGTAGCTGGAGCACCGTGAATTTGACTAAAATGGTGTCTCTGGAGATCATGTGTTTTGTTTGGTCGGTTTCACGTCATTTTTTAGCATAGGCTATACATGTCGGCCAGTATATCTGGTGGAGGAAGTTCCCGGAAAGCATCACCGACCCACGGGAAGCAACTGGCAAGCTTTCTCATGTACCCACGTTGACCGAGCCATGACTCGAACCCACTTGGACAGAGTTGTGATGTGAGTGATATGCAAAGGCAAGGGCCTTAGACCACTCGATCACCCCCACCCACCTCCGCCCAACCTCCACGAGATCACACACAAGCGCGCGCACATATGCGACTAGACACATAAACTTTTATGCATCCGTAAAGTTCCAAGAGCTTAAATTCATGCAAAAACACCTCATACTTTTGACTGGAGAACATTTTATTTGAGTTTGCTTTTTCTATTGATTTGACTTTTTTTTATTCACTTTCGTACTTTTTGGTAGGATAGTCGACTTCGAGTTTAGATTATTGGTGTATTTTTAAGCCACGATGATTACCATAAAGTTTAATTTGATTTTTTTAAATAGCAAGCTATCGTGAGTTATTTTCAGTCAAATTGCCGTTATAATTCACTTTGCTGCAAAGTATGTTTAATCTTAACTATTTTCTATCCTTCTGTCTCACCTAAATCTAAGCGAGACACTAATCTGCATGACTTCTCTTCATGGCATGGGGGAAACAAAAACATTTGGCACCATAATTCATGATTTAAACCCTATTTCAAACTAGTATATTTCGTCGTAAAAGAATTTATTTCGTTGAAAATTATTTAATTCTAGAGATATATATCCAAGCACGCAGTACCTCATCTGAAAAACAAATGAACCGTACTTTTTCAGTATCTCTACAAGGCCGTTCGCGTGCATGGGTAAAAGCAGAAATAATGTATAAGGGCTATTGGTAATGCGCAATGTACAGGTCGGTGGGGATGTTACTCTGATTGTTATGAAATAAGGTATTCCACAGCATTTAAGAGTGAGTGTGTGAAAGAATAACTTATAATAATAAAAATTCCATACCTATTTGTCCACACATTTTGATTCAGTGTACATTATTATGGAGTCTGTATGTAGTGAAAATGAAATTCCACTGACAATTATGAATAATCCATTTAGTGGCAAGGAGTAGTGGATTTTGTATCAAACTTGGAACAATTGAACATGAGCTGTGTTTTGCACATACTGTTCGCAAATAAAATGGATTATAGTCAGTCCTAAACAACAGCAAAAAAGAAGGAAGGCCTGTATTGGCCAAAAGCAGCATTAATGATGAAGACAATTACACAGTTCTCTATGTATTTTGGTAATAATAATAATAATAATAATAATAATAATAATCACACAAAATTTTAGTCTCGAACATTTTGATGATCCTCAAAATGAACCGTGTGGAATATTTTCAAATTCTCTGCTCACATGTCTTTCTGTGCATGATATCCATCCATCCATCCATCCATCTGACCGCTCCGGTGGCGTAAGTGGTTAGAAAGTCCGCCTCGGACGCTGGAGATCACGGGTTCGAGCCCCGGTAAAGACATACCAAAGACTTATAGAAAGAGACTATTCTATTCTACTACAATTGTTTTCTATACTTTATTATTTAATAATATCATATTCACCGTCACTAAGCACGTTGCGCGATACTTTGTTTAAAATTCACAATTAGTGACAATAGTAACATCCAGCTGAACTTAACGAACTTTGAAATAGCTCATGGAAATGCAGCTTCAGAAATCTTAAAATTAATCAAATCGTTCGACATGCATCGATGCTGTTTAACCATACTGCTTAGTCTCCCAAATGCAAAGATCTAAGACATCGCCTGACTGGCTGATAAAATCAGAGAATTTTGGTAATAATATAGTTTATAGTGATTGGAGCAAAGTAGGAACGAAGAAGGAAAACTAAATGAGAGAGAACGAATATTAAAAATAGATTAGAAAACTGATATTATTTGATGATATTAATTTATTATCACGAATGAATAAAGTAACTTATTCCAGATCAGGTGGAAATGTGGAGGCTCTGTATATAAACCTGGCCAGAAAATAATAATTAAATAAAGTTTAAAACGAACTCATTGAGCTTGTAAATCGATCACACACTAAGCATAAATTGCCTTATATTCATTACGGCAGCCGTTTATGCAGCTTCTAATCTATTTGTAAGTTACATAATCTATGAGTCACCTATCAGACTAACCTAGCAGCAATTTATCTCACCAATATTTATTTTTGAAATATTCTGATTTGTTTAACTTTCAGCGTCTTCAACCAACTGAGGACTTACATATTTTTATCTCCCTTTTGCAACTACCATTCACTTATGCGTGGTTTGATGGTGAAAGTCATTGTTTCCGTGAATCTCGTTGAGCGAATGAGCGAAATGCAAAAATAAATTACCGTAATCATAAAATGTTTAACAGGAAAAAAAAATCGGTGTCTTTAGTAAATACACATGAAAGTAATAACGATAGGTCTATGACTGAAGCAGTTAGTGAGAAATCAAATTTTTCATCTGCAACTTTGCGATCAAAATGATACATTCAACTGGTCATCAAAGAGAAAAAAATGCGTTCACTTTATTGTTTTGAACTGAGGTAAGTGCAGTTTTATCTAACGCCAGTTATACGAACAGGTTTGACAAAAATAATCTCATGTTCCATTAGACTTATCACAAAGAAAAGTTTGCAAAGAATGTTTTTGTCATTATCCTCCCTCTTGCTTTATTTACTAGGAAATTTTGACCACATTGCCTTCGTAGCATTTCTACGAATCAGTTTATCGGTAAAATGATGATAACTTGTATTAGGGTAAAAACGTTCATAAGCAACACATAATTTTACATTATCCCATAAAAAAATAATGTAAAATATCAAAAAATAGATGGAATTTGACGAACAATTATATTGCCTCCGTCGAATTCTTGACTTTGTCCACAATTGTTTTGCGTTTTTCGCAAAAGTTATTGTTAGTTTTAAAAAGCAGTTTTGTTATCAAGGGAAAAGGAGAAATATATAGATCGTTTCCTCGAGCAGAATTAAGAGATGTGGCTGGCTTTGGATAAATACTGTCTATTGGAGAGAGAGAGAGAGAGAGAGAGAGAGAGAGAGAGAGAGAGAGAGAGAGAGAGAGAGAGAGAGAGAGAGAGAGAGAGAGAGAGCATTTTATGCATATTGCTAAATTATAGTTGGTTATCTCTAGAATGTGTTTCCACTAAAAAGTCAAATATTTTCCAGCAATTTTTCCATGATGGCTGTATCAGTATAATTATTATCTATGGCGGTATCAGTATAATTATATCTCTGTGGCAGCATCAGTATAATTATAACCATATGGCTGTATCAGTATAATTATTACCATATGGCTGTAACAGTATAATTATAACCATATGGCTGTAACAGTATAATTATTATCTATGGCGGTATCATTATAATTATATCTCTATGTCAGCATCATTATAATTATAACCATATGGCTGTATCAGTATAATTATTACCATATGGCTGTAACAGTATAATTATTACCATATGGCTGTAACAGTATAATTATTATCTATGGCGGTATCAGTATAATTATATCTCTATGGCAGCATCAGTATAATTATAACCATATGGCTGTAACAGTATAATTATTACCATATGGCTGTAACAGTATAATTATTACCATATGGCTGTAACAGTATAATTATTACCCTATGACTGTATCTGTATAAAATTATTACCTATGGCTGTATCAGTATAATTATTGCCCTATGACTTTATCAGTATAATTATTACCCTATGGCTGTATCTGTATAAAATTATTACCTATGGCTGTATCAGAATAATTATTACCCTATGGCTGTAACAGTATAATTCTTATTCTATGACATTATCAGTATAATTATTACCCTATGGCTGTATCTGTATAAAATTATTACCTATGGCTGTATCAGTATAATTATTACTCTATGGCTGTAACAGTATAATTAGTACCCTATGGATGTATCAATATAAAATTATTACCTATGGCTGTATTAGTATAATTATTACTCTATGGCTATAACAGTATAATTATTATCCTATGGCTGAATCAATATAATTATTACCCTATTGTTGTATCAGTATAATTATTACCCTATTGTTGTATCAGAATAATTATTACCCTGTACCTTAAGATCTTCTTGCAACTTCTTTCTTTTAAATAATTATTAATTGCATTGCCATTAATAATTGCATTCAGTTTGTGATTCAACGGCTTAGTCTTTAAATTAAAGAGAAGGCACAAAAAAGACGAACAAGGTGCAGATGCGTGTGTAATTAAAAGAGTAGGGAATGAATGAATGAATGAAATGATAGACAAATAGGAGAATTACGAAACGCTCGAATTTACACACGAATGGGAATCAACAACAGAACATATAAATGAACATTACAAGCGTGATTATCGGATGAAATAGAAAACTAATTCGTTTTATTTACAAAATGGCTTTTCATTTGATAAATTACAAGAATAATCAGATGTTAGATTTTAATGGGTGATTTCGTATTTTTATTGGATCGAGCATCTTTTTTTCCATACAGGGATCTTGGAAGCAACAAAACAAGACATTTATATTATTTAATCTTCTAAGCCTGGTATTAACGCTAATTTCATTTTATCAGCCAGTCAGACGAAATCTTATTCCTTTGCGTGTGTGAGACTGAGCAGTGTGGATGAAGAGCATAAATGTCTACTAAACGATTTAATTCACTTTCAATCTTCTGAAAGCTGCATTTCCATTAGCAAATTCAAAGGTCACCAGAACATGACCCCTAAGCCGTCGCTGTCAGATCTTCACGTGGGACAGTGAAAATCTGATTTTAATATATTGGATGACGTTTCCCCCTAGAGCGAAACGTCTCGTGGGATTTATCATTGCTTCAAGGACCCTGAGTACGCGAACAGTCCGTGTGAATGTCCTGGTGTTTAAACGTGCAGCAAGGAGTAATCGAAGTGCTCGTGACGTATGGTGTTGAGACAATTATCTCGCAAGCACTTCTCGTGTTATATTGAGACTAAATTGATCAATGTTGTGATTTTATCAATTGCTGTGTCTGTCCGGCATATTTATTTGTATTTTTTGTGATTTCTTTAGTGCGTCTGTCCGTCTGTGTCTCTTTCACGCTACGTCCATCTTTTGTGTTAATATGCCTCTGGAATCAATCTTTGTATGAATCTTTGTCTTTCTTACGTTTTAAAATCAATGTCGGTTTACATTCGACAGTAATAATTGCAAATAAATGAAATATCATTTCATTTTATTCACCAATATAACTTTTAATTACGTAGAGTTTAAAGGAACTCTTTGAAAACTGATTGAGTGAGTGCTGGTTGAGATAGGCGGACTAGCAGACATCTACGACCTGTTTCCTGTCACTAAATCAGGGGTCTCAAACTCAAACCACCCTGAGGGCTGCATGAGGGCATTTTCTATGGACCAAGAGCCGCACCACCTTAGTTTTCTCTCATGACACCTTGTGACGCCAATCATTTTGCGGGCAACAGGATACGGCTTGGCGGGCCGCATGCGGCCCGCGGGTCGCGTGTTTGAGACCTCTGCGCTAAATGATATGAATGCCAGGGAACAAAGCAAATGTACAAGAGAAAGTAATAGATAAGAACAAAATGCCAGGTGAAAAGTATACATGCATGTACATATAGGGATCAACGAATGTCATCACGATCCTAGCCAAACAGTACCGAGTAAGTTTCGTTATCTCAAAAGGGTACACAAAACAAAGCCAAAACAAGAGGGGCAAAATCCATAAAATACATGTACAATTTTGATAAAACTGTACCCTTTAAAAAGTCCAAGACTCAACTGGAACATTGTCATGGAACGCATCCGAGGGTAAACAGGGTGCCTTTATTTGTCACTTTTAATTAGTAAAGACATGCAGGCGGGCGTATGGTACTTATTCTGTACATTGAGCCCTCGGAGTGGGACCAAAGCAGAGACCGAAAACGTTGTCATTGATTTGAGCATACTGACAAAAATAGAGTGGCATACTTGTGTTTAAGGCCGTTTTTGCCCTATATTTGAAGGATTTCATATTCTTTTTTACCTTTATCTTTCAATTTTCATGCGTGTTATAGAATTTCAACATGTTTGGCTTGTATCTTTCATCAATTAATACTCCATATTTATGATTATTTTCGTAATGATTATCTTCCAAAAATTGTGTACGGTTCTTTATATTTATATTTTGAGAACTTAATGGATGATTAGTTAGACACTAATCCGTTATATACATACGCTTTAACTGCAAAATGACTGAAGTAGCCTGGTTGTATTGACTCTAATACTGAAAAAGGGTACATGGTGTCTTTGTATTCAATGAGCAAACGAATCCAAAACACAGACCAAACATGATACGAAGGAAACAGTTTGATCCAAACAACTGTGCATTTCGAATATTTATGCTATCCTGCATACAGCTCTTGAGATTAATGTTGAAGTCAACGAAAGATTAAAGAACAATGCTGTTTTCTTGCCCGTTTTAAATACATGACCTTTATACTACCTTCTGTATGGCAAAATATTTGCCATCTAGTATCAGAGCAGAGCGGTTGCTGCGGGTTTATTGCTATTTCAGCACATAATAAGCTATATTCGGCCAGTATTATAGGTGGATGAAGAACCCAGGAAAACCCAGGGAAGAACCACCTCCCATCCGGTAGCTGCTGGCAAGCTTTCTCACATACCCACGTTGGCTGAGGCCGAGGCTCGAACCCACTCGGACAGAGGTGAGATGGCGGTGATCTGTAAAGGTGACTGCTTTAGACCAGTTGTTCACTCGGGGCCCCCGAGAGTAGAGTGGTAAATGTTTAAGATCTTCATTTTAATGATCTTAATGATGTAATTGAAAGAAAAAAGAAACATACATGGAAATAAAGATGTATATTACGACCAAAAAACACACACACACTTAATCTGTATGTACTAGATTTACATGTACAGAACAAGTCAAGTCTGAGAAAAGTTGAAAGATATGACATTACGTTATTTTTGACTCAGCCATTTATTAGAATATAAAAAGTTTTAGCAATTTCATCTTGATTGAAATCGCTTTTCACTTATCTGACGTTCCTCTCCACTAAATTTAAATAGTAAAATGTTCATTAATTTAAACATACTTGTTTTATTAAAATGGGAAAGAATTTAATTCAGAAAAAAAACAACAAATTCAACTCATCTTTTTCACCTAAGCTGAACAGAATTTCGCTTGAATTAAATCGCTTATAATTTCGGTGGTCTTTGTTATTAAAGTGAAAACATAAACGTATATTTCACAGGCGTGCAGCATAAATAACTCCTGTTTCAAGAGTTTGTGCGTGCAAGACTAGCAAATCCCCCGATTGTTTTTTGTTACCTTTTTCAGAGAGAGAGAGAGAGAGAGAGAGAGAGAGAGAGAGAGAGAGAGAGAGAGAGAGAGAGAGAGAATTAATTATAGACAAGTTTCAGCTGTTTTTACATTGAACAAAAATTCAAAAAAGCATGTCCCCATTTCATATCTGGGACGGATGACTTCAAATAAAATACACGAGTGTAAAATTTGCAAATGTAAGCCAGTAGGTCAATATAAGAGCGTATCTGTTTGATGTACACTCTTTAGTAATACCATGCCAGCGGCCAAATATTTGCAGTTGGATATCAGATCACGATATGAAGCATAGCTTCAATAGATTCTGGTAGTCAGAACTAAGAGACAAGGAAGTTTACGTCTATTAGCAACATATTGTAGTTTATATGTACCATCTTCGATATCAAGAGATACAGAATTGATGGGCCTACCGTAGATACTGGTATATAGTGCTCACGTAACTGCGAACACAATAGAACAAGAAGCTTTCCGCGAATAATATAGCGGCAAATCAGTATCTATGCTGTTCATTTGAAATAAGAGAACGAAGTACGCTGATTCTAAACTGCCGGTATATTACAAAAGGGCACAATTGGGGTCTATGCTATTGGCAGTTTGGTGTGCTACAAACGAGCAAATATAATCAAAACTATCAGATTTCAAGTCGACAAGATTACCGCTAACATCACATCATACATCCACTCAGTGTTTAATCGTGTTCTCTATGGAAGCACTAGTAGGTCTCATCTGACAAATCAGCCTCCAAATATCTATTAAAATGTTAGTGGTTTGGGATCTGATCTCACCTATTCCGAAAACACTGCAATTATTGTATACAAACTTGTCCGAAACACATCAGTGCACATATAGAATATTTTTCGATTCTTAAACGGTGTTTTTCGCAGCTCATGTGGTTGAAGGCCCCTTTCAAAGCCGTATATTACCGTACACAAAATCCGATGTTTGATAACTTGTAAATCCACGTAGAATCAAGTAACTGTCGCCTGTCAGTACTTCGAATTATTGGCAGTTCCATCACTATCGAGAGACCAACCAGATGCGACTTCGCTCATTCGAAATGGTTGTTTTGGTCATGTTACTCGAGCGCCTGTGGATTTGTTATGTGACTGTCACGTGATGTAGTTATTGTATAGTACATGTATGACAGGTAAATTGTAAGCAACGATACGAGCCCCTGTGGGTCTGTGAAGTAAAACTATGTTGTTTTTTTGTGTGTGTGCAGAAATAATAATTCTTCTTCAATCACATGATCTTGATTTTCTCTCTCACACCTAATGCCAGCAGGTGAAAAACTCGAGTTATTGTGCGGAAATGAAATTGGGTACAAATGGATGTGCAGACATATGAACAGGCGAAGGCACAACGACCGAACACAACACGCCCCGATGTATGGACTGTTTATAAAAATACAGCATGGATTTAAAAGCTCGGAAACACTCATTCGCCCCCCATCAGACCTTACCCACCGCCATTTAGATATTGGGATATATTTGTCGGAATGTGAGGTCAGAAGGTATTCTCTCTCGAAAACTTCGAAATAGCCGAAACCACGCCGTAGCGACAAGGGATTGTCGCCTTTAACAAGAGCTATCAAATTTCAGTGACATTGCATCGAATCCTACCTGCCTCATATCGATAACTATGTTTATTTTTTTTATTCCTTATTCATATCAATTAGACATTATTTCGTCTGTAATAAGCCAGCGCACTCGCCAATGTACACTGTGCTATCTTTCTTACCCTTTATGGTCACGTGATCTAAATATCGCGACCTGATTTTTTTTCTTGACGTCAGAAACAAAAGGATCACGTGATACATACAGCCAATGAAGGAAAAAGATCGATTATGTCCCAAATTCGGCGATCTTATGATTAAACAATACTGCGTGAAAAACTAGAGTGTTTGTAGATACACGTTCGGGATAATGGGCTAATTTTTCGGTTTACCGAAGTTACAGATAGAGCGTTAATTACTATGTATGAGAAGTTAGCTATATTACTTACTGATATGAGGTAGCTAAGGTTCAATGCAATGTCGCTGATCTCTCTAGCCGATGTTATAGCGACTATCCACGCCGCTTCCACGTGGTTTCCACGAATTCCGTGTTTTCGATATAAAAATAACACTAAAAAAAGTATATTCTGACCACAAACCCCAACATAGATGTCAGTGGAAACTGAGACTATTAATCGGGGTGTGCAATCATCTTTATTATAGATAGGCAAAATATAGATATCAGAACTCTTAAATGACAAGAGTAACTAGATGGGATTTGATATGCTTGGGGGTGAGGGGGTGGTGGTGGCACGATTTGATTTTAATTATGACCCGCTAGAAAAAGGGTCCGATATATGTTAACGTAGGGTCAGGTAGAGGAAATGACAGAGTAAAGACCATCCAGAGACAATTTTTAGGCCATTTGAAATAAGTGTGGGAATTTAAATTTTCCAAACCAGTTATTAATATAGGCGGAATAAAGAGAATTATTCTAGCTTCGATTGGCGTGCTACGTTTTTGGCGGTTACAGAAAGTTAAACCTGACTGGCTAAGCGAAACAAGAGGTGTACGTTCCCATACGAATTTCAAATATTTAAGTAATATCCCTCTCAAAGTAAGTCACTCTAAGTTTCTGCGGGAAACCAGAAGTTTTATCCTGGAAATAACAAGTATTTCTCGTTAAATTGTCCAAGGGAAGAGCGATTAGAAAGTTCAGGGAAGCGGAAAGAGAGATTAGGCTGCATAGAAAGAGCGAGTCTCGGAAAGGCACAAAAGGTATTGTCTCAATCACATACAATATGCTCACTGATGTAAGTTTGTAATTATTTGTTCAACTGATTAGTTTTAAATTCGTAGTTAATGGTTTGCATTCATTTGTCTCGAATGTTATATGACTCATGTATTATATGAATTTGTTCGAATTGATATAAATTTGTTCGAATTACCTCGTTCAGTTGTAATAGGAATCACGTATCCTAAGAATTTCATGCAATACTTCTGATACAGATAGTGGGAATATGTGAATTTATCTGTCTTAAATGATAGGTATTGTGTATTCAAGGAACTGATTTTTCAATATCTTGGAATGTATGTCAATTTAATAGCTAATTAGCAAGTAACATACGTAGGACAAGGAGTGAAGTCCATTAATTCGTTTGCGTAATTAAGTTGCGAATTCTTCAAATGAAAATCAATGGTGTTAGCATTAGGAACGCCTGGGGGGCCGAGATAGTCCATTTAATCATTTACAGTCCACGGAGGCGCAGTACTATTTATAAAGGGGTTTAGTTATGCCGTGGGTACAGTTGGGAATGCGACTAGAAGCTAGGAAAAAGACATTGATTTTATGGTTAGTGTGTGTGTATCAGGTTGCGAAGTGACCACGTTAGCTTAGTTCTGTTGAATTACAACAGGATGATATCTGACTTAAAAATAGTGGGAATATTGTTCGATTCCAAGAGAATTAAAACCTGACAAATATTTAGTAAGTGTATTATATTCATTTGAAGGGGAAAAATAGCTCCATACCTCTGCTAACAGTGGGAAGGAGAGCAGACTACAACCTAGTTACGGTTAATGACCCGAAGAGGTGTGTGTGTGTGTGTGTGTGCGTGCGTGTGCGTGTGCGTGTGTGTGTGTGTGTGAGAGAGAGAGAGAGAGAGAGAGAGAGAGAGAGAGAGAGAGAGAGAGAGAAAGAAAGAAAATAAATACGGCAATGCGGACCTGTCGCCAAAAGTGATTTGGAAAGGACCAGAAGCAACCAGGTTATGCTGAGATGCCGGCAATCAATTCGACCATTCAGTAGATTATATGATGAAATTTGTTTTATTGGTATAACAGAACGGATAATTCCATTTCACATAAATTCTGTAATTCTATTTCTAAGAGAAAGTGTATCATTCAAATGTCACTTTTAATTTCATTTTGTATATGTAATTTATTAAATTGTTATATTTTATTTTCGGGGGCTCGTGTTGTTCCATTCTATATCTGCCGTGGCAGTTCATCTCCTAGATAACCATATCCAAAGCACCAGAAAAAAAAAAAAAAAAATAGGTGGGGGACCATATCATTAGCAATCATTCGCAACCCTCTAATTATAATTTTGTGTAAATGGCAAATTATGCCTCTTCAGTGCATAAAATACTTGTGTCAGTGTTTGAAAATAAATCTACCTCCACTTACTCTCAGGTACAGTTATAGTATAGTACGGGGGCCGATTGCTTTTGTATTGTTATCGGTGTGTGCCAGAAATACATTCTATATATCTCAGTAGACTGAGAGTTTGCTTTAAAAATGAAATGTAACAGCTGACCATCACAAACATTACCGGCTACATAACATATATCAAAATCAAGCATGCTGACGCACTGCTAATTTTGTCTATACCGTCTCGACCCGTTTACCTGACAAAACCTAAAGTTTGCTGCAGAAATTACAGCCATATTCAAAGCTCTGAACTACCTTGAAACCTCTCAAAACAAAAGCAATCGTCATTTCAGATTCCATTTCCACACTGGAAGCCTTACAGAATCCTAAACCTGACAACCCGTTAATATTCCAGATATTACAGAAACATTAAGTACAAATTCAATCTGTGGGAATAGTATTCTGTGCTGTTGGCTCCCTAGTCGCATTAGCATGAAGGGCACTGAATGGTGTTACGTGTAGGCTCGTACAAAAGTAACAAAAGAAAAGAGTGAACTCAACAAGCTTTGTAAATTTAACAAAATAATTTATTTCCCTAGAAAACAAGATAAAAAATATGAAATATGACTTACGGTTTGTGAATATAATCCAAAAATTAATCCTAGAATTGGAAAATACAAGTCCTATCACTAAAAAGTTCTAATTGAATCCAAGTTCGAATCTCGATGAAATTCCAATATGGAATACGATGACGTCCTCTATAACCAGTTCGTGTTGATATGTCAACAGTTCCTTGTTGAGTCACCAAGAATATAATTCCGGCTTTTGAATTCCAAATAATTTGGTGAATGTCTTTGTCCAAGAATTTCGTCGAAGAAGAGTATTTTCCAGGGTGAATAAATTATTTTAAAAAATAAAACTCAATTAAAATGGCAACAACAGGAATATCTTTCGACCTGAAGGTATATTTTACGACTGACTCATAAAACACTGAGATTGAGAATTAAACCCAACTAAAACGTCATTTTGACACTCGTGATGGGTCACATGATCACTTACTTTGTCCGAAGTGCGCAGTAAAAAATATGTCTATTATCACGTAGGCTACTATAGCCTAGCTAAGAATCAGATTCCCACACTGGAAATGAATTTAAAAATAAAAAGTTGTTTATTCAGCCTAACATGTAGGCGAAGCATGACCTTGATTACAACCAATGATTTTCACTCAGTGTTACAAAATCCCTGAAACAAGGTCAGCTAAAAATACAGTGAAGCAATAGTTTTGCGTTCTAATCAGGCTAAAAGAACTGAACTAAATTTACTGGGAAAAATGTCAAATCCAGTAAAAACATTATCTTTACAACAAAATGTAATGAAATAAAAATAAAGTAAAAGAAAATTTAAAACTAACACACAAGTAATTTAATTACATATACGTAACAATGGTCAGACAAAGCTGCTAGAAGTTGTCTTGCAGTCACCCCTTCCGAATGGAAGATTCTATATACAGGCTTCAAAAACTGAATACATCAGCGTGCTCGACATACTTGGCAAAATATGCGGAATGAAAACGACACCAGCTAATTTTAAGAACAACGGCAACCCTTATACAGGACATAACGCAGAGACGAAGTGCACTGTGCCAATCGCGTGTCGGACACATACACCTGACCCGTTCATACTTTCCAAATGGTGACTGTGCCTATCGCGTGTCGGACACACACTTGACCCGTGCATTCTTTCTGAACGGTGACTGTGCTTATCTCGAGTCGGACATGCATACCTGACACGTGCATACTTTCTGAAGGACGAATCTCGACCAAAGCATGCCGGTGTTCATTGACAGTGGAACACATTCTAGTTGGATGTTTCGACTTTCACCCTATGAGATAGAAGTAATTTGACGCGAACTGCACGAAGAAACTGTATGATAATGTACCACCCCAAAAATCTCGGATTTTTGGAGGGAATGCAGTTTATAAATCAAATTTGATCATATGTTTGAAGGATTTTATATTTGTCACTCTGTCTTTTATTTGACTTACATTTTACAAACTTTCAACAATTTTACGTTTTATACTTTATCTTGTATTTCATGTTTACATTTATTTCGGAGGGTTTATCTTCCCAAATTTTTGTGCAATCTAGTTTTGGCACCATAGAGGTACTATTATGCTGATGTGCCGTCAAACGGTACTACATACATACATACTTAAAAATAAGAATAACACATCATTTTCAGTTGAAAACGGTGGCGCCAGGTGGCAGAGATGTCTAAGGTGCTCGCTTTACAGATCACTGACATATCACCTCTGACCGCATGGGTTCGATTCTCATCGCGGCCAACGTGGGTATGTGAGAAAGCATGCCAGTACGTCCCCGTGTGTAGGTTGATATTTCTGGGGATCTCCAGGTTTTTTTCCTCCACCAAATATACTGGCCACAATGTATGGCCTATCATGGGCTGAAATATAGTGTTAAACCCTATAACAACAATAATCAATTGAAAGCGACTATTGCAGATCGAAGAACACACTGGTGGCAATGAATAGATTGATTAACACTGACGTGTACATTGGTTATAAAAGGAACACGCGATTACAAAGACTTTCAAAACTTTAAACAGGAGACATGTCTTTATTCCAGTGTAACTCATTATCAAAGGTGTAGGTAATGTTACAGTGTGATAGTCTGACCCTTCCCAAAAGATTCATGGCATGATACCCTTGAATATGGGCAATTCAATTCAATGACAGAACTAACCCGTTCTGTGGCCTACTATTGATAATATCATTCAAGTCAGGGCGTGCCGATCTGTTCAATCGTACGAAAATCATGTAAATTATCAGTTTTTTTCCTATATTTAACTTTCGATTTGAGATCAGCAATTATCTCAATCATTCTCCTTAATAATGCATAATGTAATACGCGGACAATGACTATATAATGCTGTATACAGAGCAGTAAAGAACGGCTGTACCGTAACATGAGCAATCCAAATGTTATTTGTTTGACTGTTTCATTGTTATACCACCACGTTCCTGTCAGATATTTGTAATACTTTATTTAAATTTTGATAATATCTCCAAACAATCTTAGTAATCATAATTATGTATCTATTTACTTGTGTTCCTACTATCAAATTTACCCAGATGCTATTAGTAGGAGTTTCCTCTAATCTTTCCCACCCTATTTTTAATATTTTGTTGGGGCTTGATGTCAGAGCACATTGCCCACTGAAAAGTTGGAATTCGCCGAAACCGTGCGGTATTGGAATAGGGTAGCTTGCTACTGCCGGACCTTGAAAACTTAAACGACCTTACATCAAGCCATACACAAAATCTGAATCTATGATTATTACTGCTACCTTGTTCCTAGCTGATGTTATAACAATTTATATGAAAAAGCTTCGTATGTGTCTTTGCATTACTTTATTACAAGATCCCTGTGAAACTCAAAACTACAATCATCCAAGATGGATAGTTAATACTACAGTATATAGTTGATACTACAGTATATAGTTGATACTACATTATATAGTTTATATTACAACGGTGTCATGCACATTTATGCAAATATCTAGGATCCTCATACACCGATTACAACTTAACGGATGAAAGTTCTTTCTGTAGACATTGCTTTCTTTTTCAATGTAATTTTTATTTTTACATCTTTTGTTTTCCACTTTTTGATCGATATAACGCGACTGGCAATCGATATAACGCGACTGGCAATTGATACTGATTTTTACCGGCTTAACTACATCTAACTTAAAAGTATCAACAATGCCATGCTTCGTAAATTAGTCATGTAACATTGGAGTTTAATTTTATGTCTTGCCATCACTATGGTAGAGGATCATAATTATATCAGACATAGCCTGCATGAAAGAGTGTTCGATATGGTCAGACTTAGGAAATTCCTTCATTATTGCCAGACCATTTGTTTTATTGCCAGACCATTTGTTTTATTGCCAGACCATTTGTTTTACCGACGGCTGTCAACCCATCATCTTCTAACACACTCTGACCATCCTGTCAATCGACACCTACTACTCGTTCACTGATCATAAAAATGTTCGTTACGTGTGTGTGTGTGTGTGTGCCTTTGTATGTGTGTGTGTGTCCCTGTGTACATGTGTGTACGTGTGTATGTGTGTGTACAATGTCTTTGGGATAAAAACTATATATGACACAATTAAATTCAAATAAAAATTAAAACTGTTACGTAGAAACTGATTTGTATTGGCCCTTGAAAAAGCATAAAAAGCAAATTTAGCTATTGTTGATTCGAGGTAAACCGTAGCTCATACACGGTGATTAGGTACGATGCTTCGCTCTATCTTGGAACTGAATTCATCAATTGAATTCACGCAGTAACTACTAATCTTATCCTACACATGTAAAAGGAAACATACAATAATACACATGTACAGTGGAAATAAACTGTAATGCTGCTGTTATGTGCTAGCCTGATGTTGTAGCTGCGCTGTTCCGAGTTCGATCTCTGATTTCGATAGGTGGTCACTAATCCAAGGTTGGTGATTGTCTTTGTTTACTCCGGTTTCCTCCACCACGAAGATCATATTACACAACATCCGGGTCACGGGTTGCGCTTTATCAACATCTAAGTCCTTGATCACTGTTGGATTAAGTTGGCAGAACTCATTGTGCAATTGACGTCAAATAAATAACGTTTAAATAAGAACCGAACTTCATATTTTACTGGATACGTGGATTTATGAAGTTTAAAAATCGATTACACACCATGCAAGAACGGCCTTAGAAAATTTCAAGATATAAAAGCAGAACGAAATTTCAACCATTGTCAAAGAACACAAGAAAGGAGCATGAATTACTAAGTAGGTTCTTTCTGCTGTTATGGACAGATAACTTCAAGTATTATTGTGTCACGTAATGCGACTTTTAACCTAGCTAAACGCTTGGTACAAATTGTGATAGACCGCTCCGGTGGCCTAGTGGTTAAGAGCGTCCGCCTCGGATGCGGGAGATTGCGGGTTCGAACCCGGTCGAGTCATTTAAGACTTATACAGATGGTACTAACAGCTGCCTTGCTAGACGCTCAGCATTAAGAGGTTAGTGTTAGGATGAGCAGTGGCGTCACTAAGGTTGGTGTCTCCCTGTGCGGTAACTCATGGTGTCACCCCCATCGACCTCCTTCCTGCACAAAAATTCAAACATTTTATAGACTGTCATATTGGTGTCACCCCCTCTGATGGTGTCACCCGGTGCGGTCCGCCCCCCACCCCCCAGTGACGCCACTGAGGACAGGTCGGCCCGGTGTCTGGATAATGTGACTGGTTGGGATATCGTGCTATATGTCTGCGGCATGATGCCCCAGTGCTAGACATCGCTATAAACTGCCACACTGCAGACATCGTAGCGATATGACTGAAAAATTGTTAAAGCTGCGTTAAAAATCCAACTCACACAAATTGTGATGACACTAATTTAAATGTCATTGTAAATATTATGCTACAAGAGTCATTTAAAATTATTGATCGGTAGATAGACATTTTGTCAGAAAGGCAGCGGCGATTGACCGAACATTGTCAGTAGGAATAAAGGTTACTGACTGGTTCGTTTGTAAACGGTACGAGAGTCCATATTTGGGGACCGTCATAAGATATTTTATTGTAACGATATGCACTAATGATTACGAGAGTCTGTTTTGGGGACTGTCACGTGCTAATTGTGCAGAAATACCGATTCATCAACGTCATCTAGTAGTGCGAGATTTATAAATTTCACGCACGCTCATTCTAGTCTATTAAAATAAAACAATACATTTAATGTATATGCGATACATTTTGCAATGATGATAGCATTACATTTTTTGAATTTTGCTTCGATTGTTCTTACAACTTTAAACAAAATTGCCCCAAGCAGCATGCTCCCATATTTTTCT
The DNA here is from genome assembly GCA_016617855.1 of Megalonaias nervosa. Lineage (NCBI taxonomy): Eukaryota > Metazoa > Mollusca > Bivalvia > Unionida > Unionidae > Megalonaias > Megalonaias nervosa. The sequence continues at coordinate 82,510 of JAECUM010013841.1, forward strand.
CAATTATTATTTTTCCACTAACACCACCCTAGACTCCGTGCTGGGTTGAAATTCTAATGTTATGTGTACATCAAACGATAACTCAAATCACAGAGACACCCCGCCCCCAACGTTTAAAGTATCTATCTGAGACGGTGATGGAGGAGATGCGCAAAGTTTCACACGTATATATTCTAAGGAATGCTTGCATCTACCCTGGAATGAGCAGTGTAACATTTTGCATAAGATTCTCCTAAAGATAGGTATTTGCTTCTTCAGAGGGTGAACCTGTATGTATAGAATTGACGACTAACAACCAGCCCTTCCATATGTCACACCAAGTATAGGAATATGTTCATTGGAGTTTTATGAGCTAGTGTCTGGTATGAGCTTATATACAACAAAAATACAAGAAGAAAACAAAAGAACAGGAATAAAAGCTTTAAACCAGGATGGTAAAGTCCAAAATTAGAATTCCAAATCAATGGAGAGTGTTATTCTTGATTTATGTCCTCACCTTGCTTAACACGATATACACAGAAAAAGTGGAAATATTTACTTCGTGTCCACAGAGACATAGAAAGGCAAACGTGTACCGATAGGTCGCTAAAAGTCGTACACGTGCAGGTGACAGATCGAACTAAAGCTTAAGAAGAATATAACCTTTAGTAGTATTCAAAAGAAATAAAATATACTCGAACATCAAGTACTCGCTATTGATCTTATGTCATTAGTGCTCACGCTCCAGCTCATTAGGTACGTATGACGTATTTGTGTAATATACTAACCTTGAAAGGGCGATATCTGGAACTTTTCAAACTTGCAGGCATTATCCAGCTGAGTGCCTGATTCGTCGTTGCTAGGAGGTGGCTTGACTAAATGGCAGTGTTAAATTTTGAAATGGTAACAAAATATAAGCATGGTTAGTGCTTTTGGTGTTTTCAGGTTTGCCATGTACTATCGCATATGAATTTCAGTCCAGATGCAATTCACTTGATGATCACGATTTGATTTGCTTAACACTATGTACCCCATCGGTGATTGTATTAGGGACCAAACATTCCAAAGAGAGGCGGGGTGGGGGGGTGGGGGGTGTAGAAAACTACCTTGAAAAATATTCTTACTTTGATGTATAGCAGCAAAAAACAAAAACAAAACAACAACAACAAACTTTAAACAAAATTATCCATTATATCAGCTGAAAAAAATAACTATTTTGAGGTATTTAAAAAAAACATACCCAGGCCACCCCCACCTCAAGATATTAATTCGGCGTCATTCAATAATTTAAACAAGAAATAACTAATAACTAATAATTTAAACCTAAAGCCCGATCAGTTAATTTTCAGGGGGTGCATGGGATTTTCTTCGCAGCTTGGATATTTGTTTCTTCTTTTATCTCAAGATAATTATTTTTTAACTGATATAAGTGATATAATTTTGTTTAAAGTTTTATGGTAGTATAAATCAGATCAAGAACTTTTTTTAAGGTATTATTTTTTACTACCATCACCCCCACCCCACCCCACCCCACCCCCAAAAAGAAAATTAAATGGTCGGTCCCTCATAAATCACCGATTTATCACAAGACATATCAGGAAAATCGAGTGGATTGCATTCTGGACTGAAATACATATGCGATAGTAAATGGCAAATCAAATTTCTCAGGTTCCGTTTTGTTTACAACCGATCGCTTCTATTTAGGCATTATGGGGTTGCGAACTGCAAGCAAGATTTAATTACGTCCGAAACTGAGGAGCTTTACAAGGTGCAAAACCATGCATCTCCAAAAATGAAGATTTGACAACGGAAGTGCTGCAATAAGCATCGGCAATTTTGTGTTTTGCAAAAAGACAAAAACGTTTAAACGCTTGTTTTGAAAGAATTGTACTTAATTTAAAACTACACCCAAGGGTCATATTAGATTGACTTCAGTAAGTCATAAAAACTAAAAAACGAATGGGGCCACATGTTTGGAACTAATTCGTTGCTCTTAATATACAGGCGTGACCTCAGAGTTGATCAGCATAGGGATAATATCCAATAACTGGATAGTATATCACAGGATAGCAGAGTCGCTTATTTAGAGAATATGGCACAGAGTGATGGCAAATTTAACACAGACATAAAGCGCTAACCATGCTTATATTTTGATACAATTTCAAAATTTAGCATTGCCTTTGTAAAGAATTATGGTCAAGCCTCCCTTTTTGCGTACACTTGTTTATTTGGACCATCTCGTTTTAAAGACTTATACCGTATGTTTCATTTCATTGGTCGGGGGGGGGGGGGCTCGGATATTTAGGAGAACAAACTAATTATGGTCCCCAAATCGCTTGAAACAAATATTCTTGCTCCGATTTGTAGGAAGACAAATATTAATTTTATTCTTGTATTATCCTGAAGTAAAAGAAAAATGTTATCTAGGTTTGAAAGGAAATCTCAGCCATCTACCTCCCGACAATTCTCTGGTCGGTCCCTTATGTTGAAGATCTATCTTACCAACTGTAAAATGCTATGTAATGCAGAATTATTTCATGGTGATTATCGGTCGAGAGGAAAACAAAATTTCAGAAATGTAGTATTCCTGAAATGTACTTTCCATCACACGACATTTCATGTAGAGGTCTTTTATCCATCTGACAGATACAGTTTACAAGATCTAATACACTGCATGACCCTTCAAACGTCATTTTCAGTACGCTATTAATGTAACATAAATAAAAAGGACAGTCACATGTAGTCTTAGATAGCTTTTATTCTACAGTAGAAAAAGGCAAATAAGTTCGATACGACGTTGGTCTCATTCAACAAGCGTAATAGTCTTCAGAGTGAAATGTGACCCTTGAATATAGATGGTGATACAACACAATATATGACTGAACAATGCAAATCTACCTGTTGTAAAGTGCATTCGAGATTCGACGGTGAGTGATTTGTGCAGTTTTTACCTTGTACTGAGGTGAAAACGATCATACATCACAAGCAGAAGGCTGAAATTGAAAGTATGAAATGATTTGTCTATATCAGAAACGCAATTTCCTGATTTGGCTGGGCTAAGCCCATTGCAAGGTATCTTGTTTAGTGGCATTGGTTCGTTTTTATTGAGCAAAGAGAGTAATATAGCTTGTTCCAACGACAGAATATGGCAACCAACCCGGTCTTGTCGGAATTTATAATTTTGCTTGTAATTAGGCTCTTCTCATCTTATCTAGCCAAGGTTCCGATATGTTAGCCCTATATACACCTTGGCGGATCGAGCAGATATTTTTGTGCTTCGGGTCTGTGAATTTCATCCAATCAAAATTAGTTGTTCACGTGTGTGTTTGTGTGTGTGATTTGGATTTTTAACGTAGTTTTAACAATTTCTCAGTCATATCGCTATGATGTCTGCATTGTGGCAGTTTATAGTGATGTCTAGCACTGGGGCATCATGCTGAAGGCATGTAGCATGATGTCCCACCCAGTCACATTATCCTGACACCAGGCTGACCAGTCCTAACACTAACCTCTTAATGCTGAGCGCCTAGCGAGGCAGCTGTTAGTACCATTTTATAAGTCTTTGGTATGATTCGGCGGGGTTCGAACCCAAGACCTCCCACATCCGAGACGGGCGCTGCTAACACTAGGCCACCGGAGCGGTCATTAGGTTGTTCAGATTTGAACACTGTTCCTACATGATCTAGACAAGGGTAGCACACTACTCAAAATGACTCATAAATAAGCAATTTTCCACTGCCGGTCCGTGTTTGTACAAATACCCTTCACTCAAATACACATGTAATAGCTTTTTCTCGTACGCAGTCATACTTTCGATATTAAACTTACAAAGTTACCTTTTGAAGTCAATTGCCACCGCTGTTTTTGGACGATGTACAATGCACCGCTGTCACACGCTATTGGTTAGTTGGCTTTACATAGGAAGGGAAATCCAATAGATGTCGCTAGGACAAATCAATAAAATATCTTCCGCCAAGGTGTATATCGGGTTAACATATCGGAACCTTAGCTAGCGAAGATGCGCTTTTCTATGAAATAACACACATGTGATTCATTAAAATATCGCAGTATATGGTAAGCTTCCCTTTTCTGATGTTGTCTGCAGTAATAGATATCACTACTCTGTTTAAGTTCCATATATATTCTCCTAATCTGTCTGCATTTTTCATGATAACGATTGGACAATTTATAAGCTCAGATACACAAAGGCTATCTTATATATGGACACAACCTATCTAACATGCAACTTATGTTATACTGTATATTTTGGAAACATTTCTATTCGAATTAAACCAGCATACGTTTTAGTGCAAATTTAGCTCGAGAATCGCACGATAGATTTAAACACGTTGTAACACCGACTTATAAGACGTGGTTGAGAAAGAAGTCTTTAACAATGCTGCGCACAACAGTTCTATTTATTTTGTTAAGATAACTTGTACACAACTGAAGAATGTTGTTTTATCTTGAACATCATTAAGCATTAAAGCTAGCACTATCTCTTTATGTCGACCATTGTGGAAGAAATGACTTTACGGCATTGTTCTATAACGACAATACTATTATGATTATTGCATTTTTCTTTACTTTGATCTCCCCCAGGAAGAACCAATAAACGTGAACAATCTTAAGTCTAAAAAGAAAGAAAAGCATTGCATAATCTAACATTATGGTTTCTCATTCAAATGCACTAAAGTTAAAATTTTCATGATTTCTCGATAATGTCCAGATAATGCCAATGCATTCAACTGTGACTATATTTCCAGCAGTAATGTGTTTAAAACTGCATAGAAATGTTATGACATATGCTGTTGTTGTTGTTGTTGTTGTTGTTATGGGGTTTAACGCCATTTTTCAGCACAAGATAGGCCATACTTGGCGGGCAGTATAACATGTGGAGGAAGAACCCAGGAAAACTCCGGAAAGAACTGTCGACAAAGCTACTGGCAAGCTACGTACCCACACTGGCCAAGCCCGAGACTCGAACCCACGGAGACAGAGGTGATACGGCATTGATTCGTAATGTAGAGCGCTTTAGACAATCGGCCACTCTGATTGGAAATAACCTATAGGTAATATTTTAACACTGACGAGCATAAGCAAGAAAAGGACAAACGCTTGATCGAATTTGAAAGTCAACCATCTCATATACAGTACAAACTGCTTTATCCGACACCTCGCGATAAGAACAACTGTCGATATCGATTCATTCTGTTATATTTGCGATAAGTATGACCTCTATATACAGGAGACTTGTCCATAGACAATACGTTTTGTGTTTTTTCGACTGTCTTTAAAGATTGGTTTCACTGTCGTCTATCAGGATTATTCCAATGGCTAGTCCTCCCACCCCTCCCCATTACGGGCTGGGATGTAGAGTAGGCCCTATGAGCCCTCCTGTATGAAGACGACTAATGGACTATTTGCTCTGAGATGCATCCCTTGACGATATTCGCGATGGAAATGTCCTACGATTTTTAATAACCGAGTGCGGTTAATAGAACAAACATTGACTTTACATCATCTTTAGTATGCATCTTTTGGAATACCTAAGTTTAATCGGCATTATATTGCCAGGATTGTGGTGATGTGTGACATACATACATACATACATACATACATACATACATACATACATACATACATATGTATGTACGTGCATATGTACATACATACTGCATTTGGTGCAGTAAAAACCAGCATCACAAAAATGGCTCCTATCTGATGTGCATGACAATAGTTCTTTCTAACACCATGTCAATGACCGACAACTTGAAATACATTAATATACAATGCAATACATTAATATACAATGCAATACATTAATATACAATGCAATACTAGTGCCAAGTTCAAATTTTAGCTTCACGGGATACGTATTGATAGTCAGAACTTGTGGTTACAATAATACCTATAGAGTGAATCTATCGATCTTCGATTATTGTCTCGGTTTAATTCAATAACGATATTACTGAGAATAAACAAAAAAAAAAAAAAA